>JACXGI010000396.1:44979-56445 GCA_016801175.1 Esox masquinongy
ACTTCACTCCATTTGGCATACTTATGCTGTATATATATATACATATATATATATATATATATATATATATATATATATATATATATATATATATATATATATATATATATCATCAAGGTAAAATGTGCATTTATAAGAATAAGCTAAGGAGGAAGGTCTGTCTCACAGAAAGCAATTGGCTGGAACGGGATTGCTGGAACAGAATTGGCTGGAAAGAAGCGACACGCTCAAAAAATTATTATTATTCCGCTGAACTGTCTGTGTTCTAAACAGTTCTTAGATGTCCTCATTAGCTTACACAATATGTTTATAGGGGACAAAGCTTTATTTTTTTAAAGATTTAAAATGAACACCAGTGTTGGTGTACAATTTCTGCCAGTTTTCAAAGTGTCAATCCTTGTTTAATAGTGTCTGTTACTAATGTGTTCCATATTACCCATGTATTGGACTGTAAACCTTTTGTCAATAGCAACATTCCCTGACACATTATAAAATAACATAAGTACATACATATTGTTTGGGGGAAAAATATAATTTCCTTACCTGACAGGGCCTCTGGTACTAGGTGGCCATACAGTGGAACTGAAGAGTAGTTGAGAATTCCTTTAAAATCCCCAGTGCCAGGAGAATTCACAGGTCACTTAAACCAAGATTCCGATGTCTGTGGCAAGAAAAGAATTAGAAAAACAATTAAGGAGTCATACATTAAGGAGTATCAAGCCCAACGAACCATCATAAACATCCTCAAAAAACTGCCAGGCCAAACAAGACGGTGGAGGGCCGCTAAGTCCAAGAAGGAAAGTATTTCCGACATATGCACAGTATCTTCCTTTGACGCTTGGGCAGCTCGATCATTTTTCCGCCCAAACGGCTGCCGAGGGACGCTTCATTAAATCCTAATTTCTCTCGGCACTGTAACTCAGCTGACTGGCTAAACGAAGGGTATCATCAGAGAAGATTTAACCCTCAAGTGTCATGTTTTAGCTACTAATGTCAGTATTATAGGAGGTGAAGGGAGAGAGGGAGGAAAAGGGAGGCATTCATCTGTTGGCCCCACAAGTCATTAGCATACACTACATGATTATTTATTTTGTCTTATTTTTTTATTAGTGTTATATAATGTAGATCTGCCAAATGAGGGGGAGGAGCCTCAGTTTACTTACAAACAAACCAGGAAAAAGGTTTTAAGTGGGAATTATGTGTTAAAGCCCACAAGCAATGGCTTATGTGCTAGAGTCTGTTCATATTTATTTATTATGAACGACATATTTTCCTGAGGGAAACTAAAATAAAGAACTCCATTTCAGTCACTGTGGAGTAAAATTTGCTCTTTTTTCTTGACTATCACATTAAGGGGCATGCGAGAGCTCAAAATAGGGTGGAGTGAATTTCCTCATGTTCTACATCAGCAGGTGATCTCTGCCTCTATTCCTCTGGACATCCTTGTCATCGATAATAATGTTTCCTAGGAAAATCCCACAATCCAGGGGTTGGGTATTCCGGTGGAGGAAAGGTACAAACAAGCACAGAGCAGAGAAAAGGCCAGTCACCTTGGGCATTTACAGAGGGATGACTGAATCTCACCTACAGCGGGGGTCAGACTTAATCAATAGATATAGTATGATACTATTACTGGGCTTTAATGCCAAAAGGGTTGTCAATTCGTAGCCAGACTGTTAGCAGAACTTCTCACAGCTCTCTCATAGACACACAGCTCCTAGCTAAGTAGAACCCAACCAAACCTCAACAGTGCCGGGAGGTCTGGGGGTACATCTAAAACACTGCAGTAGTTCGCTACTCAGTTTTTTTTCGGGTTAGGGTAAAACAAGCAATTGGTCTCAGTGGGGTTACTTTTAGTGTTAGGGTTATACTGTACGTTAGGGCTGGGTTTTGTTTAAGCATTAATGTTAGGTTACAGACGATAAGGCTAGGCTAAGGATTAAAGGTGCGCTCCTGTCATAATGATCATCCACCTGATATCTCTTTTAAGCTAAGCAGTACCGCCTCGCAAATCAATCATTGGTTTAGAAGGCAACATCAGAGAGACAACTACTTACAACTGCTAGCCTGTTAAATCACGGAGAGCAGTGCATCTCCCTCCCTAAACAACCCACTCCACACCTGAACCTCATTTTGGTTGGGTTCGGTTGTGATCTGTCAGAGGCAAGAGGAGGTCACTTTTAGACAAGGTGAAATCTCCTTTGTTAGCAAGTAAGTATTTTTGGTAGGTATGACGGATATTATACTCATTGATTTGTGCAAGTACATCACATCAGCTACAACCTCGCTGGCTAAGTTGAACAAATACCAACTACTTGGTAACATTAATCAAGACATGTAATTATTGGCTGTTGGAGTTCTTGGTTTTATTTAAACATTTAATGTAATCACACAAGCATGCTAATGTTAGCTAACATTAGCTAGCTAGGATATGTTAGCTTGCTAATCAAAAAAAAGACCAAAGACCATTTCTTTGTCATCAGACTTGTCTCAACTCCCTCCTTTGAGATAGAATGGATTGCATCCTTCTGTGACAAAGAGGTCATCTTCCTTGAATTCTACAAAATTATTAGTATTCTTATATATCAATAAATCCAGAGACTGTAAGTGTTAAGGTCTTCTGTATTTTTTGCCATAATCCACGGCAGTCACCTTTGCTCTGAGACAGAAAAAAACTATTTTCACTGATATGCCCTGAGCTGGCACACCCTATGCAAAATATCCTAGCTCCTTACAAACATGGTGAGATGAATGGGGGAACTTCACTGCTTCAGGGAATATGCTGGACATTTACGCATACTGTCTTCATATTTGTTCATCTTTTTACTATTCAAATCCACATACATGACATCTATTTTTTGCTCTAAATAGGCTGCCAGGTCCTTCACCCTTATTAGATTTCATGAGATGTTTGTTTAGTTGTTTCTAAGGTACACATATCAAACTCCGTAGACTGGGTTAAAGACAGAGAAATGAACCCTCTCCTTCATTGCGCAGGCTGGAAATGGATGGCAGTTAGTCATCCAAAAAATCCACAGTAAATGTCCAATGTGGCAATCTAAGATAGCAGTGTGGCCACTCAACTCTTTGTTGGCTTTAAGGCAGACAGTCTTTCCTTGTAATCTCTGAACTGGTCAGCAGAACACCAATCTCCAAAACTAAAAAAAAGTTAAAATAAATCCAGTGGAACTTTAGAAACAGAGTCTGAGGAAGCAGAAAGCCATTTGACTGGAACATAGGCCTACAAATTGGAATGGTCTGCAAAAACAACACATTATAGCTTTTCCATTCAGAGCAAGAGTGGTGTTCGGTTGTAGTATTTCAAAACATCAGCATGTTTGATATTAGGCCAGGCATAGCTTAGTTCACCTGATTTTGCACCAACAGTGTTCAAGTCATAATACATTTTTTTTTCTTTCAAAATCACACAGAGACCTCCTATTCGTCAAGTGCAGTTAGTAAGCGTTGACAAACCCACAAATGTTTAATGCCTTGTAAATGATTCATAAACATTGCAGGTTTTTTTTTTCTGACTACAGCACAACCACAAATTGGAATAATCCGCTGTTGGAGGATTTGGAAGACTGGAGTCGTGGAGTCGTGGAGGGATTGCGAAGTGGCAAATGAGTGCAGCTTAATTGGAGCAAAGACTTAATGAGAGTCCCTTGGGGACTGTAATCGCTGGCGGAGAAACGGCCCAGGTAGAGAAACAGTACAGTGAAAGGATCAGGCTTTCAAATGAAGAACAACAGGAGGTTTCGGATTCCAGGCCTGATTCAATGTAATCTGATTCTGCAACTAAGCCACTAATAGTAATATGAAGAGTTTGGACTTCCACAATTTTTGGTTCCAAACAAAAGTCCAAAATAATAATAATGTTGTCAGTTGATGGACTGATCAAAGGCTGAAGGTAAGTGTTATAAAGCTGAAAAGCAAAGGACTCCATAAAAAAACATAATAATGATAATGCATGTTTAGAGTTTTCTACATGAAGTGCCTTCACTTTCTCCACATTCTGTTGTTTTATAACCTTAATTGATGAATAACTGATGAAATATAAATCTATTTAAATCTACACACAATACGCCATAATGACAAAGTGAAAGCATGTTTTGGGAAATTGATTGGCAATGAAAAATTGAAGTATTCAGATCCTTGACATGACACTCGAAATTGAGCTCAGATGAATCCATGGGTCTATTGGTCATGTTTGAGTTTGACCTGTGGCAGATTCAATTGATTGGACTAGAATTGGATTGGATTTAGAAAGGCACACTGCTGTTTATATGAGATCGCACTCTTCATGGTGTATGTCAAAGCAAAAACCAATCCATTAAGTTCAAGGAACTCTCTGTTGACCTGCAAGATTTTTGTGGAGCCACAGATCAGGGAAAATGGGTGAAGCAATGGCGAAATCATTGAAAGTTACAAGGAGCACAATAGGCTCCATTATTTTGACACGGAAGAAGTTTGAAACCACAACTCTTCCTAGAGCTTGCCATCTGGCCAAAATAAGTAAACAAGCAAGAAGGGCCTTAGCCAGCAAGATGACCAAGAACCCAACGGCCACTCTAACAGAGCTTCAGATTTTCTTTCCGCGGCACTCCATCAAACAGGCCATTATGGTTGAGTGGCTAGACAGAGGCCCATCCTGAGTAAAAGGCATGCGACATGCTGCCTGAAGGACTCTGAGAGTATAGGCATAGATATTCTTGGGTTTGAACAGAACAAAATCAAATTGTTTGGTCTGAATGCCAAACACTACATTAGGCGAAAACAAGATACCACTCATTTCCTGGCTAATACCATCCCCATGGTAAAGCATAATGGTAGGATAATCATATCATGGGGATGTTTCTCTGAGGCAGGGGCCGGGAGACAGAACAGGAATATAGTAAGGATGAAACAAACAAAATACAGAGAGGTACAGAGGACCTCAGGACCCCGGATCTTTCAGCACGACACCAAACCAAAGAACACAGCCAAGACAACGCCTGAGTGGCTTCGGGACAAGTCTGTGAATGTCCTTGAGTGGTGACAAAGTCTGGACTTCAACCCCATTGGACATCTATGGGGAGACCTGAAGACAGCAGTTCACTGACACTCCCCCTGTCCAATCTGGCCGAACTTGAACGGATCTGCAAGGAAGAATGGGAAAATGTGCCGAAATCTAATGTTCAACACTAGTAAAGGCGTACCCAGGAAAAATTGTGACAGTGAACTGCTGCCAAAGGCACTTCTGACAAAGTACTGAATGAAGCATCTGGATTCTAATATACAGTGCCTTGCAAGCAGCTGGATATTATTTTGTGCCGTTTTCATAATCCATGCATTTGTATTATTTTAAGTCCTGTTGGCTGTCATTTCTACTTGCTCGTGCAAATATGTCATTTTCCGGCCATAGTGGAAAAAATTAAAATCAACAAAATTAAACTGGCAACAGCAGTTTCAACAGAATGTTAACTGAGCACGTAAGATCAAATTGAGGTGGATGAATGTTATCATTTTAAGTGTTCTTTTCACTAAAAGTATCTACACAAAAACACACCCCACTCCCCCATACGGTAAATCCCCATTCTCTCTCTCGGTCTTCCTCTTTCTCTCCCGCTTGTCTGTCTCTCTCACACCCTCTCCCTTCCTCCCTTCTATCTATCCATCCAAGAGATGAATTGGCCTTGGCACAGTCTTGACCTCTTCCTTCCCTCTGTCTCAGACCACAGTTTATTCCACCGAGGAGCCCATCTCAATTTGTCAGCGATAGATCAGGTATGATTGACGGAGACATCTAGCTGCCCTCCAGTGCAGATCAATCAATCTGCAGTTCTCCTGTCCTTGCCACAGACAACAAGGGGCCACATTGCTAACCACCACTGTTTTATATCTTTGTATCCAGGACGCTGCATCTCTTGTTTGATAAATACCTGTGTATCAGCTGAATGTGACATTCCGCGTTTGAAAAGTGATCCATCTCGCGTTCCCGTGCAGATAAGTTGATTAAGCAGGGCACTTGCATTGCCAGGGTTGTGCTTTTGCTTCCCTTGGGGGACCAGCTTTGAAGATCTTCTCATGACTGGTAGTTGTTTAAAAGCAGTTTGATTTGGTATACAGCTGACCATCTTCTGCAGATCTAAATGTAGGAACGTTGTGAGCTTGTTTACAATGAATTAAGTGTCAGTAGCGCAGAGGAGTCTCCATGTCTCTTAATAACCGAGATCTTTTTAGTTAAACCATCCAATTTCCCATTTGCTATATGTTTTTTATTTATTTACTGTACGATTTTAATAAATTCAGTGTTATTTTTGCTTTTCTTTTACCATACCTCTTTTATGTTAATTTTTAAGCAAGTTGAAATGCATACCTAGTACAAAAATGCTCTGTTTTGATTTAATTGTATTACTCATAGTTTGCTCCACACATAGTTTACTCATAGTTTACTCCACGCCGCATATACAATAGAGCATACGAATGGTCACACTGTCAGCACACTATACGCTGATAAGCAACTGCTGGCTAATGTTGTGGTTAGGGTTAGAATAAGACTTAGGGTGTCGATTAAGGTCATGGTAAGAGTTAATATTGTTATTGAACATTCCAGAAAGGTTCTGTATGTGTTTGCTTGCCATTTGGAATATGTAATGCCCCAATCAAACTTATTTGCAAAATGTGTCTTTTATAGCAAGATTAAGTTTAATTTAGTGCAGTTTCACCTTGGTGCATTTACAAGTCACGCCTTCAAAAGATATTGAAAACAACCATCCTGTCTGTTCCCTTTTGCCCATTATGTAAATCCTCAGTTTTCCTGTTAGGATTTTGTATTTTACTTTACATTGTCCGGCGATAATTATTTCAAAACGTAATTGTGTTGCTTCAAGGCCTTGTGTCTAACTTCAGTTTGTTTTTAAGACAAGGCTAACTGAGATTCAGTTCTTCCAGTGCAGTGCAATTTCCCACTCATGCCCCTCTGGCTTGGTCACCATTATTACTGAATTATATGGCAACAGATTGTCTGAGACTCAAGTCTGAGCTTGAGCATTCAATGCGACTTGATGACACGACATATGCTGAAAGAGGTTTTAGCTGCATTGATCGGCAGCCGAATTCGATTACACGTACACTGAGGACCATTAACATCAATCATTTCTAGTTCTGCTTCGAAGTGATGTCCAATTGCATTGCGTTGTGTTAGTTCTTCAGGGAAAATCTGGCATAGCCCTAGTAAACCATCTGTATTAGCACCGACCATAAACATTTGACAGACTAAAGTAAACAAAGTTGTGATTTAATTTGAGAACAGTACGCAGAGCAATGCGCAATTAATCAAGCAAAAAACCATTGTATGAGATGGAATTACTTGCTTTCTCAAAACTAAAGTCTTTGACTTAATCACTGTCTTTGACTTAAGCAGAAATTCTATTTATAATAAATTCTTATTATCACCAGGCAAGTTAATCAAGAACAAATTATTATTTCCAATAACGGCCTAGCATATCGTATATTATCGATCTAAAATATCTGTGATTTCAGGTTGATTGGAGTCCTTTAATGTAAAGTACAACATACAGTACCAGTTAATAGTTTAGACACACCCATTTACTTCAATGGGTGTGACCCATCTCATGGTTGTTTCTGTATGTATATAGTTCAGCTGAGAAACAATTTGACTCAGTGTGATGATCTGAGCAGTGTCTTGTCCATCATACCAAAGACATTGGTTATTAGGTGTAGTTAAACAGGGAGGTGGCCTAGATTTGCTGGGTACAATTACGTATATCACTTTCAATGAAAGCAAAATAGCATATTTTACTTTCTTCCTATACAGTCAAAAAGAGGTCAGTATTCATATTGGGCAAACTTCAAGATGAAAGTGATATTCAGGAGAGCAAATCTATATGTAAACAACGAGGATGAAAAAACAAGTGGAGCTTTAGCCTGAAGGCAGAGTCAAGCACATTGAGTCAAAAATGTACACAGAAAATGGAAAAGAAGTGGTATGAAAGTTTAATGCAAATTTACCTGCTGTGGATTTTTTTTTTTTTTTATCTAGATAAAAAGTACACATGAAAAAAAAAAATTGGTTCTGAGTGACAAAGTGACAAAATGTTTAAAGACATCCTTTTTGGAATACCTAAAAAAACGGTCGGAAAAGGTGGGGAAAATATATTGTCCCTCAGCCCAACAATGAGAATTGTTGTTGAGAGCTTGGTGAATGAAACTCAGTTATTCCATATGAACGCTTTTCCTACACCAAGCTTCATTGCATTAATGCTCGGAGCAGGGCAGTGATAGAGTCAGACTCTGACTCTGCTCAGACAGACTGGCCTCAGTAGACGAGTCGTACGCAGCGGGCAGGAAGAAGGCCAAGGCACGACAGCCCCCCAGGAGACCGAGTGCTTTTTTCCATCCTCAGCATTGTCTAATTTAAACTGTGGCAGCTGTCCCAAATGTAGCGCCACTGCAGTCGATTTAAAGGGGTGTCATCACTCACCATTTCCAAGATGGAAGACCTTGGAAACCGCTGCTATCAAAATGAATAGATCGCTCAGTATCAGTAGGTGAGGAGATTCTCTAAGTACCATAGCTTTTGGTCTCTCAGCCCCGCTGTTATTTTAATGTTGCGTGCTATTATTTACTGCGTCTAATCTTTTTGGTTTACTATTTTGAAAAAGCAATTGGATTCAGAGACAGCAAGGCATATCGTTTATATATAGTTCTAGCTACACATCAATATTTTTTTGTGTGTGTTGATCGGTGGCAAAAACTGTAAATCCCTTTTGATTTCACATTGTAGTACAATAATACACAGAGGTGCTGAATACTTTGGACAGACACTGTAGTCACATTATAAATAGCCGACCATTCAAGCACCATTACATACATTGCCAGAACACGGGGGACACTGCCTGCTCACAGATGAGATATTTCAGAAACTAAACAACGCGATCACAGTCGCAGAAGTTTATTCCAGAGGAAGTATGTAAGTCATGTTCTTCTTGAATCCCAAATGTCAGGGAGTTTAACATGTAAGGTATTTTATATTAAAACTTCCATTATTCTTGAGCTGACTTCTTGTTGTCACCTTTCAGACCGGGAAGATTCAACAGCTAGATCTTCCCAGTGTTATTATGCATTATAGCCTCCTTGTGGAGTGTTACTGGGAAGTATTGGACATACTTCAACGCTATCACACTCATGCAGACGAACTGACACTTGAAATAGGCCCATTCCCCAGTGTACAGCAGGACGTACACTCTCCCTCTATCGCAAAGACACTATCTCATTAACACACACACAGGACGGCATGCACACACGCAACAACGCACACGAACACACACACACACCATGTTGTTTTACAAGCCCAATTTGCTAAGGGAGGTGATATATACCCAGTGGCCTAAACAGCCCTCACCCTGCCAGGCACACAGCGGAACAGATGACAGGAGAGTGTGCGTCGTCTCGGATGTGATAACATACCACCAAATCCAAATTTAATTGGGAGCCTTCCTCCCCAACACAGCCCGATGGAACGACAACTGCAAGCAAATAATGAAGCTAAGGAATGATCCCAAAGGGGACGTAGAAGAAAATAAACCAACAAGCCAATAGAATGTTGAGAATATATTATCATTATATATATATATATATATATATATATATATATATATACACACACATAATAAACGTAAAGTGTAATTGACAAAAACATGAATAGTAATAATCTGGCCTTCTCAGAGTAGCTTAACATAGCATTCCTTCCATTATCAGTCGGTCCTAGAGTTTGCGGCCTGGAGTCGAACAGTTAATCAGGTTGTCAATCCATATCCCTTTTAGGTCAGACTGGAATGTAAGCAGCCTGAGTTAATATCGGAGTTAATAAAACAACAAGAATTTTACATTGTTATAATGAACATTTTGTTGACCTGATTACATTTGCCGTGCTTCACAGCAGGTATATTTGCCAAATTTGTGCAGCTCCAAATTTTTCAAAAGTATGTTTCAACACATTGATTAAACTGCTGTAAACGAAGAGTGTAAAGGGTCGGCAGCCAGGGGTTGCTAGGGATTGTTTGCAGATTAAAACAAATTTTAACACAAAAGGATTGTGGAGAAAGTTTCAGGAAATGCATCTTAATTGTCTGAAGCAATCCATCTTAGCCTGTAATCTCTGTAAACCCATATATTCTATTTTGGTGTTTTATAGATTTCACTATTCACAGAATAGACTTTCCGTTGTAGAGGATTTAATGGAGGCCATTTTAAGTGGACAGCAAAAACAACCCAGTGGGAGGTAACATCCTGTTTACCTGAAAGTCAATGTCTGCTTGGCACACATCTTGTTGGCCGTGTTATTTGCATGGTATCTGACAGGTTTAGCTCATACTATTTAAATAGCTTACCTTGGCTAAGGCTTTGTTTGTTGTGTATCTCGGTGTTAATGATAGATATTCAAATAAAGGGTTCATTGACTATCATACTCAAATGATCAAATCATCTTTATAAATTAAAGAATAACAAACATATAAGTCAAACACATTTCTCTGCACCTTTAACTATTAAAAGACAACAGGTGTGTCACAATCATACAAGTCAAATTAATATATTTACTTATTCATAAATAAGTAAAACACTTAAAGTATTATAAGGGACCATTCTAAGGGGAAAAATGACAGCAATCTGTTTGTTGGTACACTTGTGTGTCCTGCAGCATTTTCCATCAACTCAGAACAAGTCTTGTGAAAATGTAATTTCATGGGTGATGAAAAAGCAAATTGGACATTGGTCCATGCATCTGAATGTTGTAATTTTCCCCAAAATAATCGATGTGCCTCCCTGATATAAGCACTTTGCCAGTATCCTGTCCTATGACAGTGTGAGACTTTTATTGTGACTTCAAAGTGGAAGTGCCTAGTTACCCAGAAATGAACATTTAATATAACATTTAACATAAAATTGCTTTCACCCCGTACACTTCTAATATATCAGGTGAAAAATTTACAATGTCCATATTATATTTTCCTGATCCATAGCTAAGCACTACAGTAATAGACACATGACATAGCCTTCCTCCGGTAATATACACAGAACAGCTTTCCTATGGTCTTAGACATTTTATAGCCTTTCTACAGTAATAGACACATGACATAGCCTTCCTCCGGTAATATACACAGAACAGCTTTCCTGTGGTCTTAGACATTTTATAGCCTTTCTACAGTAATAGACACATGACATAGCCTACCTAAAGTACTAGACAAATTACATAGCCTTCATATGGTTATGGACACATCATTTAGCCTTTATTTGGTCATGTACACAAGACATAGCCTTGTTATGACCTAAGAAAAATGATAATACCCTAAAACAAAAGTGATAACAATACTGTGGCTATACTGGGAATGAAAATTATTACAAAAGGAAGTCTTCCAAATCAAATTCAGTTATTTCTAACATGCACATAAAACAACAGATTCA
>JACXGI010000396.1:56545-102899 GCA_016801175.1 Esox masquinongy
AGTGGAAGGTGAGGTAATATATACAGTGTGTAGGGATACAGTGGAAGGTGAGGTAATATATACAGTATGTAGGGATACAGTGGAAGGTGAGGTAATATATACAGTGTGTAGGAAGGCCGTAAATGATCACATTAAATACGTCGAAGCAGCATTGTAAACGGTGAACACGCGTGGGCGTGAACAGTCAGCAGAGTCAGAGATGAATCAGATAGTTTGTGGGTGGGTTGAGCTATGCTTCAGTCTCGTTGGCTGTAGATGACTGGAGCCTGTCGGCCTGAGAACGGATGGCCTGAGAACTAACAGTCCAGACGGTAGTGTATGTAGTAGTTCAGGGTAGGAGTGGCTGAAGTCTCCGGCAGTTTTCAATCTCAAATCCTCCCCGGGATACAAGTCCATGATGGCTAGGAGCTCAGCCCGGGTGATGTTCGGGGCCGTCCGCACCGATCTCTGTTGAGCGGCGCAGTGGAGGGCAGTGCAGTAGTCAAACCACTATGTGTGGGCTCCATGCCAGACCTGTACATCTTCTATAGGGAGAAGAGACACTGTTTCATCAACTGAAGAGGTGAACTACAGCACGCCACCCAAAGATCAGTTTAGAGACAGCCGTTCCATGTCAGAGAGGAATGACTGTGCCATTTCATCACCTCCGTCCATTGCCTTGCTCCTAGATAAGACGGATCGTCTGGTTGTGGATGCTTCCCCGCAGCTGAGAGTTGAGGACCTTACATAAGGAAGGCCATTTTGGGCGCAAAGGCCCCAACTGGCAAAGGACTGCCCTGTGTGCATTTTGTGGTACTAATTATAATGAATTATTCTTCGTCACAGCAATAAAGGCTGCACATTTCCAAAGAACTTTGCAGTGTCTGTGTCTGCTCAGCCCATCTGTTTGACCCATAAAAAAACACAACACATATATTTCTTTACCCACATTCCGTCTCTTAGTGCAAAACTGTTTTCATTTGCACAGTGTTCTATCCTAAGGACTTCAGTGTTCTTTCTTTTTCAAGATTTTGAATAGATATTTTAACCAGCTTGACTGAAACACTATTCATGCCCATTGAATAAAGTTGTTCTTCTGTCCAAACAGCAGTAAAATAGGCAAAACTTGATCATGTGGTTGTTTTCCACTCATAATTCACGCCTTTTGTTTTATTCTGAAAAGAAAGTAAATAAATGACGTTTTCTTTTACTCTGAAATACTGTACAAGGTTTTTATTGATGGCTGGCTACCAAAACACACTACAAGCTCATTAAACTCAAATTATTCATTAATTTCTGTGTTTATATCTTGAATTATGGAGGAAAATAAACCAATACTCTGAGAATTTTTTTGTGTTGCTGAATAATAAAAAATAAGACAGGGTGCTTCATCTTTCTCTCCATCCAAACTTTAAATTACAGAAAGGATGTTTACAAACACTCACTCACACCCCTAAATTGCAAAAACCTCAAGAGACATTGTTTTCCAATAATGCGTTTGTATTCCCACGTTAGTGGTCCCAGCTGTCGAGGATGATGATCCAATCAAAACATCTCAGCATTAACATTCATCTCCCAGATAGCAATCTCCTACATGTTAGAGAAAAATGTCAGCTGTTATCTGCATTCTATTCATTTGAATTCTCTCTCTGTCCCCATAGGGTGCTTGACAGGTATCTGTTTTGCCATCCTCCACCATTGCTCACCATATTGCTGCTGACACTCGGTGACAGGAAGCTGGTCCGTCTTACAGTGAGCTGTTTGCTTTTAACGCCCCATTGCTTCATCTGAATGTCAACAACAAACTATCAAAAAAGATACCAAGTGGCACATTTCTATGAGGTTACAGCTTAAGAACCAAAAGTCACCTTCTTCCACATTCACCTAAAAACTGTACTTCCTGCTACTGCAAGTACACTACTGATGTACTCAAAATATGCTTGGTCAGTGGTGAATAACAAGTCCAAAATCTAGTCAATTTAAAAGTTTGGTAAGAACTGTATCCTAGAGGTCAGACAGTACTTTGAGCAGTCTGACTGGTCACACATTCATGTAGTTTATCCATGAGCAGTGGTTCCATAAATGAATGCTAACTTTCATACTTGCCCTGTGGATATATCCTCAGCATGCTACTTTCTATTCAAATGGCACACAGGCCTAGTCAACATTGGACACAGCTAAAACTTTAACTGCTGCGGTAAGAGAAAATAAATGTCTGTTATCTAAAAAAAACAAAACAATGCAACCCGCCCAATTCTGCCTAATGTTAAAATATTGAATACCAATGACATTAATCATGCAGAAGATAAAAGTTTTATTCCTGCCCGGTTTTGATTCAAACACTTATTCCATCAACAGTGACAAGCATAGCTTGAGAACAAGATCATGTCTTCGTTCCTGTCCTTGTCTCTCTTGGCTGCGTAACCAACAGTACATAGAGCTGCGTGTTTGTGTGTCTGTGTGTTTGTGTGTACCAGGTTTTGGACTGGGCCCACCCATCTAGTTCGGCCAAAATGAGGCAGTTGGTGAGTGTCTAGGTCCCCTTGACTCTCCATCAACTGTTTACCAGCGAGCCCGAGTCACGCTGATTTGTGTAAAAGACTGTGGGAGCAGGCAGGTTGGAAAACAGAGAGGCCTGTCATTGTTACGTGAAGCCCGGGCCTTTGCTAATGGTCTTCAGCACAAGGCCATGTCCCCTGGAGGAAAACCGTGTGCGGGTTTCCCTCATTGGTCTGAGAATATCCGCATTTATACCAAAGGTGTTACCATGAGCCTCTAAACATATCATTTGGGTTTTTTTTATTCCCAGGGTCCCCAGTGGGCATAAGGGCAGACTGCTGTGATGTTGGGGTCCTTTTGAAACCCTTTTTAAGTAGAATTAGGGCATTATGATGTCCCACACCACTTTTTTTCCCCAGGAAGTCTATATTAAAGGTCTATTCCTTGTAGAACATTTTACAGCAAGGCGATAAATCATCTCATTTCAAATCAACACAAAACGCAAAAATTAGGGTAACTAAGTTTTTTTTCTTCTGTGAAGTTTGTCAGCTTTCTCGATACCACAGTTGAATCCAGTCCAGTTTTCTTTATGGATGCAGTGAGGTGTAACATAACATAGTCTATTAGACATAGATTATTACATAGTCGATTTGTGCTGTTCTGATATAAGACAAGCTCCACCCATATTGGCTTCATCCATCAGCCGACACAGGCAAACAGGGGGGCGTATAGATATGACTTCAATCTTAGAATGATGACCTTGTCTGGGCTGACATTCTAGAATGTGATAATGATGACTGGGTGACATTTTCTATAAATACTACGTGTGATGATGATAACCTGCAATTCATAACAAAGGCCTTCATCATCCGTCATCAGAGACGTACGCGCTCATCTCCATCCAAAGTGTCAAGGCAAACACATAATGAGAACTCCTCCCTAATGAACCAGAGCATAGGCAATTAACCTAGAATAATAATAACAAGGACTGGAGCTACCAACAAGGGTTGAAAAGATTTGGATAAACTATGTAAGATGTGAATATTGTTCAGACCAGCGGAATTGAACTCTTACCCTACGAGTGCCTGAGTCTGCTGGCTTTCTGTTCTACCTCATTATCATTTGCACCCATCTGGTGTTCTAAGTTAATATAAGTCCCTTATTTGGGGGTAGCAATGAAAAAACGGAGTGGAGACGGCTTCGAGGGCCAGATTGGAATACCCCTGGTTTAGGCCAACAAAAAGCTGTAACACCATTTTACTTTCAACCCTCCATTTTCCCAGAAGATGAAGGGTTGACTTACCCAGTCGAAACATGTGCTTCCCCTGTAGCTGTTGTCTTGGTTTACTGACAGTCAGCAGACACGCTGGCTGTGGATCAATAGGGGATTTAATCTTTTGTCTGTATCAAATGCAGAGCTTTTTTCCATCTTAGATCGATGGCAGATCCCATAACTGTTTTCTAACTAATCCAAAGACTGTTGGAGCCGACACAATGAGCTGCAATCCAAGCACTTATACAAACTTGTTTATTTCGGTTTTTATTTTTGTGTGTGTATGTGTGTGTGTGTATGTGTTTGTTTCATTGAAATATCAGTCACAAAGCATGATTCAATAATGCATCATAAATAATGAAATAGCAAAGCAAAACATTTTCAGACATACTCGTCGTCCTTCAGGTGAATTCCACTCCTGCAAGGTTCCATGTCTTTAGAACAGCCTCTCAGTGTGCTTTAACAAAAGGCTGCACATAGGGATTTCACTGCAAAGTGATAATCTCTTAAACTTGACCTTTTCTTGGAGGTCTTCTTAAGCCACTCTTAGCTTTATCCAAAGAATGTTTCTTGGAGTTTAGTGCATCAGGAAAACCACCTTCATTTACCATGTGTGTATGGGTCTGTGGGCTGTGTTGCCCTTTTGGTTTAAATATCATTGAAGCAGGTCATACGAAACCCTAAGATTTTATGCAGTCTGAGTTTTAGCAAAATATTACTTGTGCACTAATACAGTCCCTTCAGTGAGTCACATCGTAGCTACATAAATCAAATCAGTTTCTGCTTTGCAGTTAGGCTACATCTGCTTACAAGGAGACCTTTCTCAAAATGGCCGCCGGCAATCTTAGTAACACAAAGAATCGGATGTCTACAATCGTCCCTCAGTTTCCGGAGACTTCTAACCATGGGGGCCGGCCTAATGCTCCGCTAACCATCAGATAATTATGCAGATCTTTTGCCAAGCTGTGCGAATCAGGAATGGTGGAATCTATATTCAGTCTCTTTTTCGTCCAGCTAACGACTAGCGAGTGTAATGACCAAGGCAGGTGTTAATGAGAATGAAGCCGAATGTCCTCTCTGGTCAGAGAAACCATGAACAAAGCCTAATGGGGTGAAAAGCTTACTTTTGGACAAAAGCAAATAATGGCCTTTCACAATCAATAGCCTTTGGGAGAGAGGGAACGCAACGGGCTATGTTTCACTCCTTATAATAAGGGGGGATGCAAAGCATTGATTTCCCCTCTTTTTAGCAGTGTTTTACTCTACTTATTGATTTCAATTAACTCAGTATTTACTGAAACATGGAGGGGAAAGCTGTGTCATGTTAATTTTAAAGACACCAGAGTTCGACAGAGAAAACAGAGCCATTGTCATGTCCTGGTAGCTAAAAAACAACAAAAAAACAACCCTGAATCAGAAGCTTATCACCAAAACCCCCAAATGAGGAAGGACTATACACTGCCTAATCTGGACAGAACTGCATTGTTATTGTTTTTTTAACTAAAATCTGATTCATATTAGGACCGAATAATTCAAGCTGGTTTCAGGCTGAAAGAATGTTCCACAATGCTTCCATTTATGGCAAATGTGTTACTTAGTAGCCAGTTCTGTAGAATGATTGGGATGAAAAATAAAAATGTTAAGATTACCATGGCATTTTAGCTGCTCTGTCTTTCTGTCTGTCTCTCTCTGTGTCTTTCTGTCTGTCTCTCTCTGTTTCTTTCTGTCTGTCTCTCTCTGTGTCTTTCTGTCTGTCTCTCTCTCTCTGTGTCTTTCTGTCTGTCTGTCTCTCTCTGTGTCTTTCTGTCTGTCTGTCTCTCTCTCTCTGTGTCTTTCTGTCTGTCTGTCTCTCTCTGTGTCTTTCTCTCTCTCTCTGTGTCTTTCTGTCTGTCTCTCTCTGTGTCTTTCTGTCTGTCTCTCTCTCTCTGTGTCTTTCTGTCTGTCTCTCTCTCTCTATACAGACAAACAGCTCTTGACTTGAAATTAAATAACGATCCATCTTACCAGGGTGTAACGGGCCACAGCCCTTACATTTCTCCCCTAAAACTACCACAAAAACTGGCAGAATCTATTTGTAGCCCATGTCAATCTAAATAGACAGAAGCTGGTCTCTGATCCCATACTTCTACCATCTACCATTGTCCTCTTCATCAAGACTCCAAGTAAAGTACCTGCTGTGTTAGACTACTATATAAAATACATCACGTGGGGAGCTGACAGCAGGAATTTGATAAAACATTGAATAAACCCTATGCTTTTCAAGGTACTGTCCTTTGATGTTTAGGCTAAAATGTGGTTAAAATGGGGTTCTGGAGGGGTCTGCATGGATGGTTGGCTACAACCAAATAGTTTCATTACATGATATCCAAATTCAAGCAAATGCATGTGGTAGGGTATTTAAATAAAAGGTAAAGGCACAAGGTATGCAAGGTGGCTAGGGAAATGTATCAAACATTAATTAGGAGATATCCGTAATGTACACAACGTAGCTAATGATTATCAAAAGCAATCGAAAACATTAAATAATGGTAACTTACCATGCTACAAGCAAATTGTTAGCAGATGGAGTCGTGAACATAGCGTCTCGAGATGAGTTGGAGTAGATGGTAAGAGGCACCGCTGGCCTTCTAGGTCGCTGGGTTTTTGGAGGGAGTGGGCTGGGAATGGGGGACGTAAGGAAAGACACTCCAATTTCTGAACAACTTGGGACAGTGCATCCTATGTACTGACGGCTGTGTAATAGGCAGGAATCACAGACAAGGACAGAGTAAGCACATTTTATTACATGAATGCATACTTTTCATTGCTATATTGGAAATATACCTTGAAGCTCTTTGGACAGCTCCAAGATAAGTCCAAAGTCAACAAGGTAACTTTAACAGCCCTACATACAGGGTTGGGTAGGTTACTTTTTAAATGTAACTTGTAACTGTAACGGATTACCTGTCCACGTTTGTAATCAGTAACATAACTTTTTGATTACTCAAACTCAGTAACGTAATCTGATTACTTTGAATTACTTTTAGATTACTTTCATATAACGAGGCATTGGAAAACAAATAGGAATAGCCAATAACCAAATGAACACCTTTTGCGGTATCAATCAATGTTAGAGTTTACATAGCTGGCCAAAAAACGGATTTTGCATTTTACCTTATGGGTTGTGTAGGCTACTGTGCCTTTGGAAATGGGTTTCTAAACCATTGCTTTTTACTTCAATATGATTGGGCTACATCTCTACAGTACACACTAAAGGGTTAGGGTTATGTTGAGTCATTCCAATTAATCCAATAAACCTCGATCTTCCAGAATCTGACTTTTTATCTGAACATAACCCAAAATCTAATGATGCTTAAGCCTGTTCTGTTATTTGTGTTTTATTCATGTTTTAATTGCTTCAAACCATTGTTGAAAAATAAATGGTAATTACTCGAAAAGGGTATTGACATTGTTGTATATAAAAATTAAGGTATCCATAGCTTTTCGCGCATGAACTAAATCTGCAGTTGTCTGATGATTTGCTCCACAACCAACATTGTCAAAATGTTGCAGAAACCCCCGACACGCGAATGCACGTTTGCAATCGTGAACACCCGCATAGAAATAAGACTTACCCGCGAGAACGTAACCTGCGATTATTATGGCCACCAGTGATGGATTTTCAAAACGCAAATGAAAGAAATAAACTGTGATTATAAACCTGCACTCTTAGCTCAAAGTAAATTACGTCAGCAGCCAATGACAACCAATGAACACAATTATTAGAGATGCAAAGCAAGCAGAAATCACATGGCCTACCTACATGGCCGGAGTTGATGTGGCTGCGTCAAATGCAAATAATCATCCTCTGGCAGAGTGCTTCCCAACACACCTTTTCTCCTCAAATGTCGTGGTAAATTCCATATGTTTTATCTTGAAGGCAGCGCCATGTTACAGCTATATAACAAATAGTTGCCTAATCTATTAAACAATTCCTGTAAAAGATATTCGGTGCAACTCGTCCTGGTTGTGTTGTTCGGTGCATTTGACAAATAAACCTTGAAACTTGAAAAAGATATAACACCAGGTAGGCCTATTGCCTGTCACTGTTCTGAGAATTATGCATCGAGTAGATAACTAAATAACATTTTATATGACTCGGCTAATATTATTGAAGATATACTCTTTTTTACAAGCCATCCAACCAACCAAAACCGGAGAAATTTAAACTAGCGCTTCCTCCGTCACTAAACTGGTTATGCGCGTCCACCTTTACGCGCATGATGATCACGCACACACCTGAGGCGCGCAATTCATATTTTGGTTCAAATAACGATGTTAACATTAAATAATAAACTCAAACATACAACGTGTCATAATTATTTCGCGCACCTATTATTTTTCAATTGAAGTAATCCAAATATAATCATAAACTATTTCAAAATGATCTGTAATCCGATTACAATATTTTTGTTGGTAATGTAACGGATTACAGTTACTGTTTTTTACAGTAACTGTAATCCGTTACTCCCCAACTCTGCCTATATATAAATACATATTTATTAATATATATATATAATATATATATACACACAGCTCCGGAAAAAATTAAGAGACCACTGCACCTTTTTCTTTCCTTTCCAAAAAAGTTGAAAAGGAAAGTTTTGAGTGAGGAACAGAAGCTTTCGATTTGCACTGGTCTCTTAATTTTAACCCTTCTGTTCCTCACTCAAAACCTTCCTTTTCGTCTTTTTTGGAAAGGAAAGAAAAAGGTTGCTGTGGTCTTCTAATTATTTTTTTAATGAGGCACTTGGGTAGGGCAAATAACGGACAATAAAAAACTTTCACAATCTTGTCATGCAGTGCTTTGGTTACAACAAGGGGATGCAGGAACAGGCGGCTTAAGAACTTTGATCTCTTTTAGTTGAATGTGTGAAGTGCAAAGCGAATACGGTGATGGAAAAGCACTAATAATGCGGGACAGATAACCGATCTGCGAAAAAACAGGTGCGGAGACTATATATAGGTGCGGAGAGGTGCATGATTCGGGATCCGGGTCAAAGTAATCGCTGATTATACTACAGTATTTATTATATGTAAATATGTACATTGAAAATATATTTTTTGATTGTTACACACTGTCTTAAGTGTGTGTGTGTGTGTGTTTCACCTTGCATAGCCCATGGATTAGTCTAAGTCTTTTAAAATTATGGGCCGGTTTTGCAGACATAGATTAAGCCTAGTCTAGGACTAAAAAAACAAGCCCAATGGAGTTTCCTATTGAACCTGATTTTTTTGTCCTAGACTAAGCTTAATCCGTGTCTGCGAAACTGGCCCAATATATACTGTCATTGCAGCCCTGTAAGCCACCTGTCCACCTTATGTCACTGTAAGAATGTTTTATGTGTAAAAAGACACTACTCTGAAATGATATAAACTAGAGCACTCTGCTTTTTCTGGAAACCATGGCTGTGACTCCAGTACTTAGGGAATACAGCTCCATTTTGGACACTTGTGTTGCCCTTCAGGTGTTTGTGAGTCTAAATATGCCTACCACATAAGACTACAGATGACAGTTTACCTGTAGGTTCTGCTGCTGTGTTCATTTCAAAACAAGGTCACGTGATTATGCATGAAATTAGTTCCAAAATGCTGTCAACACTTGGGATATAGGAACAGGTGTATTGCAGATTAAAATGTGTCAATGTATTCAAGGTTGAAAGTAGATGCAATGTATTGCCAGTACTTCCACATGTTCTCAAGTCCATTTGTTAATTTGTCATGCAGATGACATACAGTAATGATACATATTTCTTTAATTGTCTAGAGTTTACCTGACGTCTCTGTTTTAATTATTTGAATAGGTTTATGTTCAAGCCAGCACTGCCTTAGCCAACCTTCACTGTTTCTATTACTGGTTGCTTCTATCGGTATCTGTGTAAGGACAAAGCCAAATGCACCTAACAAACTGGTCTGATATTGATAGAGTTTTTGCAGAGGCCAGCCATACTGTAAACATTAAAGTGATTTGAAAGACTGCCGGAGTGAGAGTGAGGATGACAGCTCGAGCTGTTAGCACAAGTTAAAAGCAATTTCCCTTTATTTGCGAAAGTAATGGCTCATGCTGTACTTTCACAGGGCATTACTGCCGGCTTTAAACATTGTCTTCATACATACTGTTAAGGGATACATGTATGTCTAGACCTAAGGCAATTTATATGTACAGTATTTTACATTGGAATTATGCATTGCTATTGTAAGGATATTCGATTTGTTTGGGGAAAATACATATTTATCTTGATCAGGGACAGCTCTGCTTCACAATGTGCATTTAAGCGGTGGGACTGGAGAAAACTTTGTTCTAATGTGACACTTTGCTTTAAAATAATCCTGACTATGCTACTGTATTACTGACCTCCTACAATGCAGAAAGAACAAGGCCCATAAATACACTATTTTCTCCCTACACAGCAAGTGTAGATTACACATTAGTGTTCTACTACTGTATTATAGACCCATTGAGGTCAATAATGTGATTTCCCTTTAATATATTTTTTTTGCACCCTGGGAGGTCAAAGTACCAGCCTGTAATTCTGTAAATTAGGACAATGTCCTTTTTAAAAAGAGAGCCTTGTATATCAGCTTGTTTAGGTGGGATGAAAATACAAAAAAAAAAAACTTCCTTGGGGCTTTAATAAATCTCTGGACGGCATCTGCAACAAATTACAGATTTTGCAGAGACAGCCTGGCCCAAGGTGGTCTGGTCAGGTGGATGTTACTCACCTACAGTAGCAACCGTTATTAAATGTTACTCTGTCCGGGTGTTTATGTCTACAACATTGCTGTGGGGTAGAGCTCCACATAGCTAGATCCACACTCCCCTGGGAGATAGAATCAGACCACCTCCTGTAACCATTGTCCTGTATAGCCTAAGGATCTTCCTGGCCAGCCAATAAGACTGTAAAGGACAGCTTAGATGCAACTGAACCCCGGAAAACAACAGGTAATAATATCAGTACTTGCCCAGAGCCCAGTGCTCCAACAATCCAACCATGGCAATGCGAGTGGGTGTTTGAAAGCCCCCTTAACTTATTACACAAAGAAGGGTGCCTTCCATCTCCAAAGGTCTGGAGGTGTGGGGACACAATCCTCCACCCCTCAGAGACGAAGACAAACGCAGGGAGCTGTTAAAAGGCTCCTAATGATGATTTAGCCTGCACTGACAATCAGAGGACCACATGGCATCGTGGCTCTATCCTGAAACCGTCTCGAAACAAGACTCAAACGATTCCAATTAATTAGAGGCTATCTAGGTGACAAGCTAATTAATGCCTCCATTATTTCCCTGCATTTCTCTGGAGATAAATGTCAACAAATGCGGAAGGTGTGGAATGGTTAGCTCATTAGCCAGACTAAATGACAGTAGATATGTACAATGAGATCCAAGAGCTCATTCTGCCCAGCGTCTGATATGTGTACTGTTAAAGTGTGTAAAGTGGGCTCATGTCCTTTTGCTGAATCATTTATGCACAGGTTGCCACATTTTTGGCACAAAGCGGCCAAATCTTCCCATAATGAATGGACCATTGACCTGAACGATAGCAATAAAGCTTAGACTTTTATAGACATCCAGAAAGGAGAAATGTTGTGCCTTTTTTCTTTTACACTGCATTCAAAATTGGTTTCAGAAGAGACAGTCTAGCTTGCTATGCATGGTTATGGACATTATACACCATGACCTTCCTGTAACCATCCGTGAAGTGTTGTTGCTTTAGCTTCACTAAAGTTAATGGGTTGTACAGGTCGAACATTGATTTGAAAATGTTGAGATATCCATGGCAAGGATTCCTTAAGGTTTACTGTGCTCAGATTATAGAAGTTCAAGATAATTTTACAGAAGGCAAGAGGTGGACATGACTCAGAACATGAGCCTGGGATTTCTCTAAAGCCAGATAGGGCAACGTACAAAGCGATATGGCTACTCACTGTACACAATACATTTGAAGGGGCAGTCCATTGTTACACATGTCAAAGTAGAACTGGAAATTTATTAAATGTAATCAGATTTTTAAATGATTTGTTCTATCATATGCCTTCTACAAATGTCACCCATATTTCCAACACAGTGCTGATTCTCCAATTATGGATTTGTTTATGCAGACAGCCTCATTCTGAATTATGCTGCCTGTGTAAACTTCCTGTATTTCTCTTTTGACCATTCACAGTAGGTTTTTTTCACATAGTCTTTCCCGGAACTGGTCTGATTGCTTTCACTAGTGAAAGCAAGATCAGAATTGGGTTGCCTGTGTAAAATCCAATCAACCCGTCTTTCTGAAGGATTTAGATAAGAACAGTTGGTAGCCTGTAAAATCATGGAAAAGGGAAAATGCATTAGCATTACAACAGATTATAGTGTATTTACAGCCTGAGACAGTGAGACAAGTAAATAGCATGTTAGCGCTGACACCATGTGTCAGGTGTTCAGAACATATACTTCACATTTGAATGTGACAGCTCTACTGCAATTACTCCACAGTGACGACTGGACTTCAAGATGAGGTCCTGAGTAGCAGACCTTGAGAACCAGGAAAACACACAAGCTCCACCCTGACTCCATGACCCGTAGCCAGCCTCATCTTCCTCACACAGAAGACAAGAAGAGATGGGTAACGGAGGACAGAATTTATGTCGGTAATTGCTGATGGTAATCATAAATATATTTGATTGAGGGGAAAAAACCTCTAGCATTTTTATTGCAGCAGTAAGAAGTCAACATTCAGCCACCATGTGACTGTGCAGGGCTATCTGAGTACATACAACGTGGATGCGTGTTCACACGACCACACACATGCACGCATGCACGCACGCACGCATGCACACACACACAAAGTCTATTCCAATCAGATAGTAGCTTTAATATACAGCCCAAAAAACTTCAACAATGCTATTGTCCTGTCACATACTAGGATTGAAATGCATCCCTGATTTACACCATATTCAGTGAGTTTCTAAGTGCCTGGCTTGATTTACACATGTAAACAACATGTGATCTAATGCTGCATGACTCACCTGTTTGAACACCTGTGTCTGTGTTATGGTATAATCAAGACACACAGGCTGTTAATTGCAATGTGAAATGTGATCAGAGCATGGACATATATATATATATATATATATATATCGATCAGCCATAACTTTATGACCACCTGCCTAATGTTATCCACATAATGTAAAAGGAAACGTGATTCATCAGACCAGGCCACCTTCTTCCATTACTCCGTGGTCCAGTTCTGATCCTCACGTGCCCATTGCAGGCGCTTTCGGCAGTGGACAGGGCTCTAAAAACATTGGATTGGCAAACTGTGTTTTTTTGCGGCTTATGTCTCCCAAAACCTCAAATTACCCACCCTCTCTCGAGTACACTTTACTCATGATTGCTGAACAAAGTTTTAACTTCAAGGCCGCATTCATGCTAAGCTAAAGGAAGAGCTGACTTTATGCCCCCTTCTTTTAAGCGACCTAGCTCTACCACGGCTTGCATCCTCCCATCTTTCTTGGCTTGGTTATTGAGTAACTGTATCGATTTCACTTTGGTTTCTTTTGGTTTCCTTTTCTTTCACATCCCTTTGTTGGGGAACATCTTTCAGTTGGCACCAGTGGGTTTTCCTTTCTTGACAGATTCCTAAGAATATTTATGTCTGCAGGGAAAGTTAACTTTATTTGTAAGAATCTCCTGTGACTTTGTTGCCTTTGCCAGTTGAGCAGTATTCTCATTGGCCTTGCTTCGTACTCTTTTTCCATTTGTTTGTGAAGGTGACTTGCTATTCAAGTCTGAAGGTGGAATAAGTGTTTTTGTTTGAAGCTTGATATTGCATTTGGAATGATGAATTAGACAATGTGATCCTAATTGAAGGGCACCAAATAGAACATGCTAATGACTTATTCTTAGCATTCTCTGGAAAAGAGATTGTGTTCGACAAATGTAAGATGTGTTATACTGTCATTGTTCTGTAATTACAACACAGATCTTTATCAATTTCATTTGGCATGCTTCAAAAAAAAGAACAGAACAATTTGTACCTCAACGTGCAGAATGAGGCAAGGATGTAAGAGCATTGTGAGAAAAGATCTAAGTAATGTAGACACATAAAGCAAATATGACTAATGGCACAGCTTGGGATTAATTTCACAGGAGATGGAATCCAATTTTTCCACAACTTATCTGAGACGTTGATTTCGCCAAGGGGCAGTCCAACTTTTTAATATCATTGCTTAGTGAATTATGCTTCCTATACCTTCTTAATTCAATGTAGAGACACAATCTGATATACTTTTTTGGTTGATTTTTTATCTGAAACTGTCACTCATGTCAGTGTGACACCCAAGACGTTGATAGACTGATTAAAAGCAACATGTCCGATTGGTTTACAGCTAAAGATGATCAAACTTCTAACTTCCATTGCTACTGGGAAGATGGCGTCAAAAGCTTCCGTCTTCACTCCAAAAAATGACCACGTTGGTCTCATATGGCAGCGTTATTCAGTAGCTTGGAGCATACCCAATAGTGCTCCAGTAATGGGGTGTGTCTTGACTCCAGACATCCTGCAAGCGATCTATAAAACATCCAGTCCCCTCAGGTGTTTGGGCAGCTCACTTAAAGACATCAATACCGTGGGAAATGAGACCCAGAGATATGGCTCCAAAGGACCTGAATTAGACGGCTGACTGAGATGACCGTATGTATGTCTTGTTTAAGCTGCTGCACTCGATTCGCCAGAATTTATCGAATGAACCGAGCTCGCCGTTGCTGAACACCCAGTGTATCGGGGCTCGGTCAATACAAGGGTCTCAGCTACTTCAAATGGAAACATGGCATTAGCAGGGAGGTTCATCACTGCTGCAGGTAGCGTTTCAAGGACGACCTTCTGTGGCACTTTTAAGTCGTCCTTCAAAATAATGTCATCAAAGCCGGCTGAAACAGTCAAGACCAAATTCTGCTCTCTTAGAACTAGAATGGTTAACATGCTAGAGCATGAAACACTACCAATACCTATGCACATGTTTAGGCTTATTCCTGCTCCATACATGTGTAAATGCGCCCAGTGATTATTCAAGTTAATTGTGTCACCTGATAGAGACAGAACTAATGAATAGGAGGACTTGATGATATTCCAGCTCATCTCTGCAAGTGTAATGCAATTGAAATCCTCGTCTCCTGACCAAATACAACTCCAGATGATGACCTATCAGCCTTGTTAATAGATTTTTCCACGTCGTCTTCAATTAACTGTGACTTGGACACATTTTCAGGACACTTCTTTTTTCCCATTCCCTTCTGTCCTATGCTAAACATATTCTACAGTTCGTGAGGAGCAGAATTAGTTCTTATCATGTTGAATATTCAGATCATTTCTCAGCCTCTCTCCTGGAACATTGCCCTGTCAATCAAATGTCAGGATGCGCAGCCCTCGCGTCACATCCTTTTATTGGCTTGGCAACAACAAAAAGACAGTGTACAGTGAATACAAATCAACCAGGGGGAGAGGGAGAAAGAGAGAGACAGACAGAACAAGATAGCAATAGCTGAATGAGTCTAAGATTTAGGACTCATAGATTGCTCATGACAGATGGGCCACAATCTATCAATTTCCCATGAAGTGTTTGTGCCTCAGTAACTGGAATTGATGCAATATGAAAATGCTAGGATCCAAAGGTTAAACTACTCAGTCACGACTAAATCTGATAAATAAATTGATATGAGACGTGACATTTGGTCAATTGAACAATGCACTGTCACCCAAGATGTTTTTTTTTTCAGTTATGTTTTTTGAATGTGCCACAGAGGCAGTGGTTGAAATTAGCGTTCCTAGTCCCAACTCTATCTGTGTCCAATTCCAACTATATCCCAGGTGATTCATTATCTTGTCAATTTACTTTATTATCTGGGGGGATTTTTTGCTATCATGCATTCACAATTCACTTAACAGGCAACAGATTTCTGTTTAGCTTTAGGAAGATTTTAGCCCTGGGCTAAGCACACTAACAACAAGCGGGCTAGAACCAATGCCCAAGGATAGCCGGCCCTGCTCTGGGGCAGGGTTAGCAGTGACTTTTCTAGGCTAGCCCCAGAGGCACAGTAATAAAACAAAGAGTGTGAAACTGGGTCTGGAACAAAAGCATAGAATGTTTACTGTCCAATCACATCAGATAATCAGAAAATTTTGTCTTGCATTTGTCCGTTAGCCCATGGCTTACATCTTAGCCCAGTGTGAACAGAGACAGTCAGTCGAGGGCCTAGGGCTAAGACAGCTTAGAGCTAATAACATACAGTGTGAAAAGGCCTTAAGTGATGATCAGTACCTACAGGTTCTACCACAATAAGAAACCTGCAAGCCTTGGGTATATATCTTTTCTGGACGTGTTGGATCAATACAATCAATAACTACTGCTGTAACATGCTTTATTCACTCTTCATTGACCATACACAACCATGGTCAATGTGGATGCCTATTTGAAAGTAAAACAAATAGATATTTTAGAGTTAAATCCTAGATGGAGGCAGTGTACAACAAACCGAATTTTCGGATCGCTATAATTGTTATCATCACCATCTTCATAATCGACATCATCAGTTTTTTTAGCATTCAGAAATACATTTTCTTTTGTCTGCTCAATTCATTTTATTCGGAGGTATGGAATACCCTATTAAAATTAATCTTATATGCATTATATATAAGATTATACAGTATTGTCAGGTAGCATCCACACCGTGACCTTAGCAAAAGAAATGGCAACGAGAGAGAGAGACACCTCTCAAACCACAATCAATTTTACCAAATGTCTCCATTCTACACCTTGGATTGCAGTGGTAACAAGTACTCTCTCCGGCCTTATGTCTCTCTCTGGCCCCGCCCCATGTGTCTCTCTCTCTCTGGTCCTGCCCCAAATCTGTCTCTCTCTCTGGTCCTGCCTCAAATCTGTCTCTCTCTCTGGTCCTGCCCCAAATCTCTCTCTCTCTCTCTCTCTCTCTCTCTCTCTCTCTCTCTGTCCTCACACCACATCTGTCTCTCTCCCTCGCTGGCCCCGCCCCATGTATCTCTTTCTCCCTGGCCCCACCCCCTTTTTTCTGTAACCACTCTCTAAGTATCTGAAGGTATTTATGTTCCCTTTGCAGCTGCGTGCCACCTAATGCATCCCTTCATGCTCTGCCACCTCAGTCACCCCACGGCACCGCGCTGCTGACAGTTCTCTGGGAGATCCAACCATGCGCTACGTCAGCCCTGCAGCTGTTTCCTCTGAAAGGCAAACAGGAGGTGGGATGCTGCCAGGAGAGTGATGAGTGTTTTGCAATGGAGCGCACCAAACAAAGACACCGAGTTCACATGAGTAAATGGAACAGGTATTAAACGGAACAGGTGTCTGGACTGTTACAAACAATGCACCATAAGTTTTCCCCTTCATACTTTCAAATGTTCTCCTGGCTCCATGTACTGACTTATAAATGGTTAAAGGATGACACAGTATGCTGTCTGAGTGCCTGACTTACATAATGAGGTCAATGGAATGGACGCCATTTCATTTTGGGCACTTGACAAAAACTGTAATCAGACAAAGGTAACATTAGTAAAAAGATATTTTCATTGTAAAAGGCCCACATACGTTGTTACTCAAGTCAGATTTTGTTATATTTGGCTGTATTCCATGCTTAACATTAAGCATGGGTCCATTTAGTTTGAAAAGAACCGACTGCTAACAACTACTATATTCACATAAGTTAGCATTAAGAAACGTGTTGTTGTGTAAAAGTTGTTTCCAGTTGAAATGCAGTGATTGGTGATGATGACATGAAAATATACAATATATTGGGGTTGACACAGAGAAGCATCATACTCTGACTTTTGACCTCAACATAATACCCTATATGGTAATTTTGCATTTGGTTCACTGAGGACAAACCTAGAAATCTTTTTCCCACATGTTGTCAAGAGGTTTGCATTGTTTCGGTGGAGTTCCATTCACCTCTTTACCGCATCTATTGCCCCTGGAACATACATTTTCTTTCTTCGTCCACAGGTCAGCATCGGAAACAAATGATGGTTAGCTGTGATCAGTCGCGCTGGTGTGCGCTTAGTAAGACATCATGTGGCACTGAAGCATTGTCATAAAGATTAAGAAGCTGACTCGAATGCCATCCATAGCTGTTAGCAAAATTACTTTATTGACGTGTTGAATGCTGTCTTGCCCTCTCCATCCCTCATTCTCACATTGCTCTTTGATTATATCCTTGATCTAGGCTTTAAGTATACTTTACACTAAGCTATTGGTCAACAAAGATTTAGAATCCAAATCACTTAGATGTTATTAAAAGGTAACAGATTTCTAGTTACATAGCTCTTTTTTGGGGCTGCAAAATCTTCAAACCATGCATTCTCTTTCTCTAAAACTCTTTCTCACTCTCTCTCACTCTCAGTCTGATCATGACTAGATGATTAATGCCTTGTTAATCAAACGGCTGTCTTGGAATTTTACTCTAATACTTGTCATAGTATAATCATACGTGTTAGTGTAGGGTATTTGCTTGTGATAGTCTACTCGCAGTTCAGTTATTGCTTATCAACTCATTGCTTAATAATGATTGCTTGCGTATTCCTATTAATCTTTAACTGTCATGGAGTCAGTTATTGGTTGATGTCAGGTGTACTTGCTGAAAACAATGCATACTAACAAATCCAAAACAACGTTAAGAGTTACAGACTCAACCAATTCCTATTTATTTTATACAGTATGCTTTAAATACTTTAAGAATGATGTGGATTTTAAAAAATTGAATGTTAATTGAATTAACATTTATCTAAATTTTCCTTTAATGAGAACTACAAGAGGTGGTTGTTTTTCCAAATTATCATACTTGTTAACCAAATTAGCAACAAGACCCTCCAGTTTACTGTCTCAAGGGCCAAGCACAAACTATTTTGCTATTCGTAGCCCCCTGTGTGATTGTGTTAGAATTGTCTTTTTCTTTATTCCGTGTTGATCAGACTGTGTTGAATATATCTATATAATGCATTCAAATATTGCATTGCATAGACTGAGCTTTTGTGGTTTTTAATCACATTGACAAGTTCTGGAAAGTACATGTGGTCATAAAAACATCTTTAATTCCCCAACTGGTTAAAAAAGTGACCTACAAATGACTGAATTAAATATATTACATTAATGGTCAGAACAACTCATAAATACTCTATTTAGTCAGTAGAGTCCCTGAAGTATAAGGATGGTTTTAATTTTGTTGTAAACATGTCTAACTATTGATCTAAAGGAAAGCTGGGTATCGTTGATGTAAAAATGTATATGGAAGCCCCTTCCACCCATAAGACAATCCAAAATAATTAAACATTTCTAACAAATACATACATGTGCATACATATGAATACATTCATCCACTAACACTTAGTTTTGTACTCTTCAAGCCAGAAACAACCCATCCAAATTTCACATACAGGCTATCCAATCAAACTACATCAATTTGTCCACCTACCTTTTGAACTATAACCAGTCACTATCATCGTTCTAATTACTATTATTTGTAAAACTTTTTAAAAAGTATCTAAAATGCAGTGCATGCTCTCAGTGCTGAGTCCAATCAATTGAAAATCTCCTAAATTCAACATTGAGATTTGCATTAGGTTATTTTAAAATCAACAGAATCACGTCAATTAATAGAAACATAAATAAATATGTTATCTGAGGTATTTTTAGCCTGTCCCAGATATTTGTATGAGTGAATATTGGTCCGGGATTCTGGGCTAGTTGCATAAAAACGACAGTACCAAGACTGAAACGACAGATATCTTTTCATGCCAATGCATTTCGATGGGTAAAATTAGTGTTAACTGTTTAGCAAGAAACACAATTTCAACTTTAAAACTTGCAGACAGGTCTGAAATAGTGTGTGTGTATGTGGCTTTTTGATGCCATTTATACTTTATCATGTTTATATGTTTAAAATGTGTATATAACCTACAAAGACTTCAATGTGAAATATTTTGATTCAGCCCTGCTCTAGTACTGTCAAAGCTCCTAACACCAAAACAACTAGACGTGAACATTCAAGTGATGCATAGTTTGTGAATGATTCATTCTTTTTGAACGACACTGAATCGGGTGTCATGATTGTTACGCATGTACCCTGTACGTGCGTTGTGTTTTTCCCCTCCTGACATCTCCACAGGTGTCCCTTATGTTCCTGATTGTGCTCGTTGGTGTTTTCCACCTGGCAGTCATGAGTGCATCACCTGACTGCTGAGGTGGACCAATCAGTGGACACCCCTCCTAATTGCACCACCTGTTCCTTTTTCCATTACCCAATCACATCACACATCCCCTGGTTTAAAAACCGAGTCAGTTGGTTTTCCCAGAGAGACTCTTTTGCTTCACCCCACATTTACGTAGACACTCTTCAGATACATCCCTTTTGTTGATAGATGGACACTTTGTTCATACATACATCACTTAGTTTAGCACATATATCTCACTTTGTCCTGTTTCATGTGAGTATGTATTGCTGTGGTGTTTTGTTTGGTGTTGTCTAGTTAATTGTTTGCTGTGTGCTGTTTAGTCCTTGTTCAACCTGTGTGTTTTGTTTATCCCTGTGTCCCTGGGAAAAGGTTTTTTTTAGCATGTTGCCCTTGGGCATACACAACCCGTACGAAAACTGTCTAAAAACACTAGTTAGAACTGAGTGTATTGGTTAGAAGTCAGCCAAGCGGTTCTTGAGGCAGGCAAGTTCAGTTTAGGGGTGTTTGGACTATATTATTTCATTTCTTCGGTCCAGCTCAGCCCCTTTTCCCTAACCCTTTACCGTGTGTTTAATAAACGTTTTATGTTTGACGGTAGCTTTGGTTGTCTGTGTCGTTTGTTCTCACTGTTACTGTACAGTACACCACTTTGCATGAGTTATGTTACGGGTCTCTGTACCATCCACCCTAGACTGCTAGAGCCACAGGGTTCGTAACAATGATTCATTATATATATTAGATTTTTCTAGGGGCAGGGGTGACTCATTTATTGTAATTGTTAGTTTCAACTGCCTGAAGCAGCAGCAATGACTTCTACTATGGAATAATTTTCAGGATTCATACCCTGTCCTCCATCTTAGTGCTCTGACCAACAACTGTGTTTTACTTGCGAGGCTCAAAATAGATCAAGCTGCAGGCAACATTAGAGCTGAAAAATACATGTTCAGAACTGTTGACTGAATGAATGCAATTAATTGATTATGCACGGTATGATAGACACGGTTTTACAGAACCAAAACATACTCAGAGCCTCTGCTTAAAAAACCCGGGAACAAATTGTTTGTGGAGCATCTACAGTTTGCAAATGGGTTCACCCTCACAGCAGTAAAGCAAAAGCAGATCTATTCCGACTGTCCCACAACTAAAATGTATATAACTAAAAAAGCACACATTCACAAATTTCTGTCACAATTGGCAGCAAAAAGCCCCCTATGTTGAACATAATGTAAAGGAGAGGCTTGTACAGACATCATGAATGAAATAAGTTTAAATATTATTTACATTCACTGAAAGAGTCAGTAAAAAGAGTAAAACCTCCCCTTCGCTAGAAGACTGGCACTGGTACTGCTGCCAAAATAATTTGAAATTCTATACTAATTGCAAGCAAATGGAGTGGTAATTACCCAAAGAGTCACTAAATAAGTTAAACAGATTTTAGTTTACCAGTGTACAACTTCAAGCATAAAGCTGCTCAAACCACACAGTTTCTGCATTGCTGTACAACATACTGAATTTTCCGTTTCATCTCATCAGCATACAAATACAAGCACAACAGAACAACCAAAATTACTCAGGGTTCTAAAAACCGTAAAGGTACTGTGGTTAAGTCACACACCTAACTACTGTACGTATCGAGCCAGTGTCTGTCCAACGTCCCAGCGTTCAGCAGTTTAGCCTTAGTCTTGTTGAACAGTGGGACCTTGAGTCTCCTTCAAGAGGGCAGTAAGCTCGAAACACAGGGCGAAGTCATGTATCGGGTCTCCTATGATGGGCTTGGCCTTTGCCCTCACCCATCTATCACATAGGCCCCGAGGCCCTGTGCACTGCGGCCCGCAGAGCTCGGACCCCTGGTACACAGTCGGTGTGAGGAGGCCCTTGTTGGCTACTGACAGCCCACCATACCAGGCAGTGGATCAGAGTCGGCAGGTGTGAGAGCTGGGGAGTATGTGGGTGTTAAAGTTCAGTTATCTCAGTCTGCATCAGGAGGTAAAGTCTGTGTTGGCACTTTTTTGCTGACGTTCTGAGTGTTAGAAGAAAAGAGTGTGCATTCCAGGATTGTTCTCGGGTATTTAAAACTCCACTGTGACCGGCTTTCACGATGTTTAAACGCTGAAGCTCGTAAGTCATTATTTTTGCATACATGAACCAGTCAGCAAGAGCACACACCCGGCTGACTCTGAGTCAATATTAACACACACAACAACCTGAAAATCAGTTTTGACGATATGCAAACAATATGACGCGTCATTAAATGGGTGGTTTGGAGCACATTCTGACCGTTGAGAATGTGTTTGTGTGAGGAAAAGTGGTTGTGCCAACAGTTCCAGCAAAACAAACAGTAAACATACCCCAACATTTTGACATGAAATTGAGTTGGGCCATCATATCTAATCTTTTAAAACCCCACATATTTCCCTGGGACTCTTAAGGGACATACTGACAGTTATTCAACCTGTTATTACACTTACAACCCTGTTTCCAAAAAAGTTAGGACGCTCCATAAAATGCAAATAAAAATAGAATGCAGTGATGTGCAAATCATTTATTCTTATATTTAATTGAAAATAGTACAAAGACAACATATCAAATGTTGAAACTGAGAAGTGTGATTGTTTTTGGAAAAATACGTGCCCATTTTGAATTTGATGCCAGCAACATGTTTCAAAAAAGTTGGGACAGGGGCATGTTTACCACTGTGTTGCATCACCTCTTGTTTTAACAATACTCTGTAAGGGTTAGGGAACTGAGGAGATTGCTGTAGTTTTAAAAGTGAAATGTTTTCACCTACTTACTTGATATAGGATTGCAGCGGCTCAACAGTTTGGGGTCTCCTTTGTTGTATTTTTCGGTTCATAATGCGGCAGATGTTTTCAATGGTTGACAGGTCTGGACTGCAGCCAGGCCAGTTTAGCACCCAGACTCTAACTGGGGAGCCATGCTGTTGTAATACGTGCAGAATGTGGTTTGGCATTGCTGAAATTAGCAAGGCCTTCCCTGAAAAAGACGTTGTCTGGATGGCAGCATATGTTGCTCCAAAACTTGCATATATTGTTCATCATTAATGGTGCCTTCACAGATGTTCAAGTCACCCATGTCATGTGCACTAATGCACTCCCATACCATCACGGATGTTGGATTTTGAGCTGTACACTGATAACAGGTTGGGTGGTCCCTTTCCTATTTAGCCCAGAGGACGTGGCGTCCATGATTGACAAAAATCATTTTAAATGTTGATTTGTTTGACCACAGGATGGTTTTCCACTTCGCCTCAGTCAATCTTAAATTAGCTTGGGCCCTGAGAATGTGGCAGCGTTTCTGGATCTTGTTTATAACAGGTTTTTTCTTTGCTTGGTAGAGTTTAAAATTGCATTTGTGGATGCAGTGACGAACTGTGTTCACAGACAATGGTTTCTGAAGTGTTCCGGAGCCCAAGCAGTGATTTCCACAACAGAACTATGTCTGTTTTTAATGCAGTGCTGCCTGAGGGCCTGAAGATCACGGCCATCCAATATTGGTTTTCAGCCTTGTCCCTTGCGTACAGAGATTTCCCTTGGATTCTCTGAATCTTTTAATGAAATTATGTACTGCAGGTTATGAGATCCCTAAACTCTTTGCAATTTTACTTTGAGAAACATTATTCTTAAATTGTTGGAGTATTTGCTTGTGCAGTCTTTCACAGAGTGGTGAACCCCACCTTTATTTCTGAAAGACTCATCCTCTCTGGGATGCTCTTTGTATACCCAATCATGTTACTGACATGTTGCCAATTAACCTAATTAGTTGTGAGATGTTCCACTTGGGTTTTTTAGCATTACACAACATTTCCAGTCTTTTGATGCCACTGTCCCAACTTTTTTGAAATGTGTTTCTGGCAACAAATTCAAAGTCTGCATCTATTTTTCAAGGAACAATAACATTACATTTGTTGTACTATTGTGTACTATTTTCTATTGAATATAGGGTTTAAATGATTTGCACATCTTTGCATTCTGTTTTTATTTCCATTTTACACAGCGTCCTAACTTTTTTTAGAAATTGGGTTTTACAATATGATCTTTTATTAAAGGTATAGACAGATACGTGCAACACCTATGACAAAACAGAACAGATTGTCTGAGGGCCAAAAAGAGACAGACACGGGGCCGACTTGGTTGTGTACTTCATTATGTCTGTTTACTCTCTGACTGAAAGTAAATAAACATAATGAAGTACCCAACCAAAGACTTAGGATTTGGAGGCCTAAGGCTCACAAATACACACGACAAACAAAACAAATATGAACATTCCCTAGGAAATTGATGTGTAACACCCCTTGGTTACCATAAAGAGCAGGATACTATATTCCTGAATAGAAATGGGACCTGTGTATTGATCCTTTAAAAACCTCCACCCTCTGACTTGTGTTATATTCAGTGTTATATAGAGTCAGGTGCTCTTTCAGATACTCTTTAAAAGAAATGGTTTCATGCTGTTTGGGGGGAGAAAGGCAGTGGCTCTGTTGTCCTGGCTTCAAGGGGAAGTAAAAAAAATACGTGGCCAAACGAAGAGCTTGAGTAGGGATTCAGGCTTTGAGTATAGCTTCAAGGTTCAAGGCCATTGTGTGCTGATCAAGACCAGGGGCACCGATCACTCTCGTTGTGAGGTGTGGAGTCGAGAGACGAGCCACATCGAGGGTGGTCATGTTGCGCTTGGCCGTTGGCTCAAATGTCGTGCGTCAAAGCATTCCTGAATCATTCTTGGGGGTGATAATGGGTGTGCTACATTTATTCTTTAGCCCGGTCTCACACCGACTGGGTGCCGCCAATGCTTCTCTGGCAGACATTTAGCCACTTCAGAAAGTAATGGAAAATTAAGAGAACCGAAACAAAATCAAAGATAAAATCTTACTTATGTTTTTTGTTTTTTTGGTCAAATATTTGGGGGTAACCTGGCTTTCCTTGGCATACATGCAGTGGCGTCGTTAGCCCTGGGCGTCCGGGGTTATAGCCCCGGATCTTTTATGACTAGCCCTGGATCTAAAATGGACCAAAAAATAAATAATAGCTCCTGATCTATTCATCTGTAATTCCGATCGCGCATTATGACAATGTAGACGTCGCTAGCGTGTACATCGAAATTTTCCGCATGTACATTCAAAAACCTGTACTATCTGTCGCGGGGGGGAGGGGGGGGTGGGGGGGGGCTAAGCCCCGAATGTATTGTGATCCTAGCGACGCCTCTGCCTACATGCATACACATCACTGCTAGATACATATCCTTGCTGTAGATAATGTTCTTTTATTCACTTAACTCAGAAATTTACAGTCTTGTATCCTTTATTTTCTTCCCCATATAGAGCTTAGTTCCGTAACAGAATTTCAAATAACACCAATACATGTTACTTGGTAGTTATTATCTTTATTATTACTGCTTTCTCCTTCCTGCTTTGATTCCTATCATTGCTTTCATCAGGATATAAGGATGCTTTTTCAATAGAAAAACGGTAAATTCCTTTCGATAAAAAGCTTGTTTTCTTCCTGCAGATGACAGCTCAGGACCCGGCTGTCTAAATCTTATCACTACCTCTTTCCGGTTGCCAGAGGCTGTATTACACCTGTACTTAAGTCAAATTGAAGGTCTCACTCTTTATTGAATGCCTGTGAACAAGTCACAGAGTTGAAAAAAGAATATATACTTTTTCATTATTATTATCAGAATAGCTACCTTCTACACTGGGCTGTTCATCTTGATGCACGACATGGGCTGAGAAAAGTAACAACTTCAACCAGAGACAACAACATCTGTTTACATTTTGAGGCAGAGAATTCAGTGAGACATTCTAGTCTTAGGCATTCTCTTCAAACAGGTGCACAGCCCAGCTGTCATTTGATCACTTCTAAAACATGTATCACTCCTGCTCTCGTTTGAGGAACACTTGTCAATATTGATTACCCCAGCCCTTTCACATCCATTCTGAAGACGCAGACCTGGCCTTATTCAGCCTTTGCTGAAGCACTGAGCTGCTAGGCCTATTGCTACATCAGATGGGGACAAGTTACACAACTCTCTCTCACCCTCCCCCCATCACTTCTTCATTTTCGACTCCTCGACTGGTGATGATGTGCTGCCATGACAACCGACCTCATCGACCCTCTTTATGCTTCCAAATCAGGCAGGGTAATCTACACCTATTTAATGTGTTTCGACATCTGCCGTATGATTGTCAGCACACGGCGGAGGATCCCATCTGTTTATTTGGCCCAGCCAGGACCAGAAACACATTGAGATAGAAGAATGAACATCCTTCTAAGAGAGTTGCCAGTCAAAGAACAATGAGACCACATCCACACCCGACGAAGCTGGGAGAGGGGGTGGATCTTGCTCTTGACCCTTTGGAAGTCATGCTTTTAACCCATAGATATGTGATTTGTTGATGTGGAAATCAATAAACATGTCACTTAAGGCCCAATGGGACATTTCTCAAACTTTCAAGTGACATGAAATTGGCAAAAAAGTATATTTATATTGAAAATTTACACAGCCGTCTCTGGACATCAAATGGGCAGTTTGTACGCATGGAACCTCAGGGACTACATTTTAGGTCTTGGAATGTGAGACCATTCGTGATATAGAGTTTTACAATTTTGGAATTGTTTACTTTACAATTTTCAGTGTCTGTGTTCAATGCTGCACTTAGACAAAAGACTGCCGACCCAATGGTGCCAATTATTTTTTTGAATCACTTACTGAATACAGGGGTGTGCTTTTATGCATTGATACATACAGACAACACAACCGACTATCCTAGGAATTACATTCATATACAACTAGTTAGTATGATCACATTCAGCATCAACTTGTCACCCAGGCTGTTGTCATTGCAACCCAGCCGCTAGGGGCAGTTGTGAGCGTATCCACAGTAAAATAGAGTGACTGTTTGCTTGAACATTTTAGTTGCGGTCGGTGGGCAGAAAAACAACTGACCTTCACTCCAATAAATGCAAGGTTGAATCCATTGAAAGGCAAGATGTTTTTTGTCTGTGGTAATGTGTCATTTTGTCAGGCAATTTTTTATTTTTATTTTGGAAATTTCTGTTATGTAACTTTATCCCTAATTGAATTACTGAGATGCCTAACCTTAACCCTAACATACCTTTAATCCTAAACTTAAATATTATTTGCAGCAAGATATTTTCTTAGTGGAATGCACCCTAATGTAAAGTGCCTTAACGATATGTTAACTAACATACAAGTGATAGCTTAAGGAACAATGTAATAGCGTAACATTAATGAGCAATGTAATAGCAAAAAATTAACAAGCAACAAAATAGCAATATATTAAGGACTAACATAATAGCCATACATTATCATCCAATTTAATAGCACTGGTGATATGTCGACATAGAACATAATCCTGTCGTACAGATTAGTTGTACAGTACCGGTCAAAAGTTTGGACTATTGTGAATGGGTAAATGTGTCCAAACTCTAGACTGGTACTGTATATGAACTCCATTGTTAGGGTACACTGTTGAGACTATGTGCCATGTACAGTTATATTAGCAAGATAATGAATGAATGGAAGACAAGTCGAGGAGACTACCTAGGTAAATTGTGATTTTAAATGAACTTTCAGGATCTATAGGCATATATACAAAATCCCATGGCTTTAACATTTAATGATTGTAGAAAACTGACCCCCTGGATCAAATGGATTTCATCTCAATGAACCTACATATGACTACATTCATGGTCATTGAACAACTGATGTTTTTGAGGTGTGGCTATGGGGAGAACGGTGTGGCTGACGTTGTTTTATTTACTGGGCAATGAGCGAAAGCAATTAAATTGAGGACAGGGTCGCTTTGTTCCTTGTTGCACATAAGCGAGGAGAGGAAAGGAGAAAAAAGAAAACTCCAAAAAGATTTAGTGTTCAATTACATGTGCGGAGAAGAGGCATTGCTGGACTGTCAGAGTCGAGCTCAGCAGGAGTCAAAATTATACCTCTGGGACAGAGATATCCTTGTGGCCTTTGACAGAAAAAAAGAGGAAGAGGACAGTCATCCCATTAAAATTGCCAGTCATTCACAAAAGGAAAATAAAAGGTCTATTCTCAGGAGGACCAAGAGTGCAGGCACAACCCGTTTCGTTATCTCTGAGCCAGGCTAGCTGGGCTAGGAGGTTTAGTGCTGAATTTCAATAATTTATAAGTACTGTTAGCATTTATGCTGTGACCAGCATATTTTGCATGGTTACAGTTTGGGTTGTTGAGAAAAAACACCAATCTTAACTGCTGTTCAACAGCTACAAAGTTATTTGGATACTTAAGCGATAAATCTGAGTCTAAATAATTCAGAATTGGAGAGTGAACACTTATGCATTCTCTGGAGAATCGGAAAGGCTAAAATAGCAAACCTCAGTTGCAAAATTATGTTGAGAGAAATAAATTGCCCGGTGATTGTCAGTGAGGAAGTGTTGAAAGTAAGGCCAACCAATGTCTTTTACCTACTTTTGCTACCCAGTCAACTCTTTGGTCATACCTAGAAGGCATACAGCTCATGTAAGAGAGGCATCACACTCCTGTGATCATTTGATGTTTGTCTTGTTATGTATTAGGACTTGCAGAACATTTCGAATCGTTCTGCTTTTCCCTGACAGCATGCAGATGGTAACATTGTAGTTGTACGTCATAGTTCCTCTCAAAAACAAAACTGAGATTGGCTACAGTAACATTAGTTGCTTTTGTCTCCAGTTGAAACCCAGCTAGAGTACAGTCGCCACTGATAAGCACCACAGTCCAGTCATTTGCACCAATGTGATCAATCCCAGGGGCATTAACCTTAGCCTTTGGAATAAGCACAACGTCTTTTTGACACACTTTAATTTGCTTGTGGCTAGGTGTTACCAGTCAGACATGAACATACTACAAAAGTAGTCAGCCAACTAGCTTAACTATTGGATGGAAGTTCTTGAGCACAGAGTGAGAGTACGTCGTCACCTTAACATGAGCTGTACCCCTTCTAGCCATTACGCAATTCTTGTAAGAATAAATGATATCCACAAACAGTAGGGGTTATCTGTGACAACTGACTGACTCTGAATAGGGCACCTGGTTAACTGACTCTGAATAGGGCACCTAGTTAACTGACTCTGAATATGGCACCTGGTTAACTGAGTTGAGGGACTAGGTGACAAAACTGAATAATTAATTTGCAAAGACGCTTTCGGCATCCTTGTTACAATGTTACTAATGTGATACTTTGTTATGCCTTGAATCAAATCATAGATACATTCTTGCCAAGTCAATAACCAAGCCAAAACAAATCCCATGCCTTTAAATTGCTCCAAACAATATACACTGATCAAAAAAATTAAGGGAACACGTAATCATCACACTATAACACCAATTCAATTAAACTTCAGGGATATCAATCTGTCCAGTTAGGAAGCATAAGTGATTGTGAATCAATGTCACCTGTTTTGGTGCAAATGAAAGTGAAAACAGGTGCGCTGGAGAAGCAAAAATAAGACCCAAAATGGGAATGGTTTTGCAGGTGGTATTCACAGACAGTTGCGCTCTCCTTATCCTTCCTGACTGATTTTTCTCTAGTTTTGCGTTTTGCTAGTGTCCTTGTCACTACTGGTAGCATGAGGTGGTACCTGCAGCCCATTCAGGTTGCACAGGCAGTCCAGCTCCTCCAGGATGGCACATCCATACGTGCCATCACAAAAAGGTTTGCTGTGTCTCCCAGTACAGTCTCTAGAGCATGGAGGAGTAACCAGGAGACGGGCCATTACACGAGGAGACCAGGACAGGAATCAACCCTTTGTGGGAATCAACCAGAAGAGAATCAACCCTTTGTGGGAATCAGAAGGGAATCAACCCTTTGTGGGAATCAGAAGGGTCTCAACCCTTCGTGCGAGAGGAACAGGAGGAGCACTGCCAGAGTTCTACAAAATGACCTCCAGCGGGCTACAGGTGTGCATGTTTATGACCAAACTGTCAGAAACAGACTCCATGAGGGTGGCATGAGGGCCTGACATCCTCTAGTGGGACCTGTGTTTACACCCCAGCACTTTGTAGCATGATTGGCTTTCACCAGAGAACACCAGAATTGGCAGGTCCGATATTGGCGCCCTGTTTTCTTCACAGATGAGAGCAGGTTCACAATGTGACAGACGTGAAAGAGTCTGGAGATGCCGTGGTGAATGTTATACTGCCTGTAACATCATCTAGCAGGACCGGTTTGGCAGTTGGTCAGTGATGGTCTGGGGAGGCATATCCTTGGAGGGTCGCAGAGAACTCTATGTGCTAGCCATCGCCAGACCTTACGCTGGTGGAGTGAGCCCTGGGTTCCTCCACACTCTGGCCTCATGTGGCCAGAGTGGGTAGGCAGTTCCTTGATAGCGAAGGCATTAATGCCATTGACTGGCCCTCACGTTCCCCAGACCTGAATCCAATTGAGAACCTCTGGCATGTTATGTATCGGTGCATCCGACGCTGCCAAGTAGCTCCACAGACTGTCCAGGAGCTCACTGATGCCCTGATCCAGGTCTGGGAGGAGATCCCCCAGGACACCATCCGCCGTCTCATCAGGAGCATGCCCAGACGTTGTTGGGAGTGCATACAGGCGTGGGGCCATACACATTACTAGTCACACTATGAGTTGACGTGATGAAATGCACGCATGTTGGAACCGCCTGTAATTTCAATTGGTTACTTAGATTTTCAGTGTGAGTTTGAATCCAGCCCTCAATCAGTTGGTGACTTTGGTTTCCACTGACCGTTGTTATGTGGTTTTGTTCTAAATTAATTACACAATGTACAGTAAAGATTTAGATCTTTAATATATTTCTTTCATCGAGACCTGATGTGTGATTTAAGTGTTCCTTTAATATTTTTGAGCCGTGTATATCACCTGAAAATGTGTTCGGAGTGACATTATACTGGAGAGGAGCACAGCACGTTTCCCATACTCTCTCGAATGCATGGCAGCGTATCGTTAGCGCATGGAGTGTTGCAAGGAGATAGTGAGAAAGCCCTGTATTGTGTTTCGGTGTAACACAGCGGTGGAAGGCAGCCTTGTGTGGGAGCAGCTCAGCTCCCCTGTGCCCTCACTCAGCCTCCATTTTCTCACCAGTCTCTCCTACCGTGGCGTGGAAGGGGCCCCCTCTCTTCAAACATGCATGTGGGAACCGCTCCAGGTAATGTTCCCTAATTGCGCTGAGAAAACGCTGGCTTAAAAAATGCATGGCGAAAGGCAGCGGGATGTAGGGAGGAAATGGACCAGACAAGGGAGCAAGGAAGGGAGAGAGATAACAGAGGGAGAAAGACAGAGGCAGAGAGCTGGAGAGTGAGAGACCGTCAGATAGAGTGAAGGAGACAGAGTGAACAAGAGAGAGAGACAGACTGACAGAGAGTCACGGAGAAGGGGTAGAACAAGATGAGGGAGGCTGACTTTTAATCCCTGGCCAATTTGCCCATGACTGTGTTAAGTAACCTTCCTAATAGTTTGGTTAATTAAACACTGATGAGCAACTCTCGCTTACAAGCAATATGCAAAAAACAAAAACAAAGGACATTTGGCGTTAGTCAGCTGTGCGGGGAGTAGCCAGCTCTGGTCCGCAAAAACTAAATCCATTTCAAATAAAATGTGATTTCTCACATGCTTCGTGAACATCCAGTCTAGACTAACAATGGAATGCTTCTTACGGGAACCTTTGAAAACGATTGTAAAAGTGATAGACAACCCAGCAGTGCATCCGTAGTCATGCAGTAGAGGAGGGGACAAAGCATCCTCCCCTGAGGGACCTCAGTGTTGATGCTCAGTGCGGCAGATGTTTTGCTGCCTAACCGGTTGGCCGCCAACACTCAAGAACTCCGTAAACCAATTGAGGGCTGTCTTCAGTGTTGTTCTGAGAAGGGACATCACCAGACTGGGGCTTTTGGGGGAGATACACACAACCCCATTTCCAAAAAAGTTGGGACACTGTAAAATGTAAATAAAAACAGAATGCAATGATGTGCAATTCATTTAAACTCTATATTCAACAGAAAGTGGTACTAAGACAACATATCAAATGTTGTAACAGAGACATTTTATTGTTTCTTGAAAAATATATGCCCACCTTGAATTTGATGCCTCAGTGTAGAGATACAAAAGCTCAGTGTACGGATGCAAAAAATCTGTTATCTTTCCCAAACTCCCATGGTTTTCCTGAACTTTTGGTTGGAAGAACTCAATAATCAAGTGGAAAAAGGTACAGAGTCCTTCAACCAGGATTTAAAAAAAAAAAAACTCCCTTCACATCCCTGGCTCAGACACAGAATCTGACTAGGTTTCCAAGGTTTTTTTAGGTAGTAAGAAGAATTTTTTTCTAGCGGGGCTACCATCTCCACAGAAGCCGTTATGCAGGATATTACCCAGCAGCATTTGCTGTAATGCTGAAGTTGAGCTACAGTTGAGCCGTCCGTTCTTTGGAGATCATTGCCCGTATTTAACGGTCTCCTCAAAGGCTTTAGATTAGCTTCAAATAGGAGCACGACTGCTGATTACCACTAAGGCTGTTTTCGTCTCCCCGCATTCCTTTACAACAAAAAAGCAAACATCTAAAAATAACAACATTTGAATGATGAAGGCAGATGTGCAAAGACGTGATTAGCAGCTTACAGTGGCAGATGAGTATCAGTATTAGTGTTTAGGATATGTACTAAAGTATGGTATACTTCAACTTCAACAACACAGAGTCTGAAAATGTGTCTATAGTTACACGGACATTCCAGTCCTCCACAGAGTATTGTTTGTCTTAGCGTAGTTGATCTCCGCAAACCAAACCAGACACTCTTATACTGTAATTCCAACACTAGAGTGGATTGTTGCTGCAGAATGTTATAAAAGAGAACATTGGGTTTTCCTCTTATATTAGAATTCTGCCATTGCTTTCATCAAAGGCATCAAAGACCCTCGCTGCAATTTTTGTCAAAGACGGCCTCATTAATATTTTACAGGGAACATCCATTTGTATTTCAGAAAGCAAACTTAATATGGCTACATTTTGAACTTCAAAAAGCAGAAAATAACTGAACCCATGCAGTCGCTTTAAGACCTTGGCATTTTACATTTGTCTGATGAATAAGAAAGACACAAAAACATACTGTTGGTGCGTGTGCGTCATTTTTACAGTCATCAGCCTATTTAGCATCTAGCCTGTAACTGTGATTCGGGGCCTTCTAGTTTTTGTGACAAACTCTTTGCTGAGTTCTATTTCTTTTCTTTTTTTTTCCAAGGAGGTATAGCAATACAATTAAAACAGTGCTCCAGAGCACAAAGTGATTTATTATTTCACGTTTAATTAGTTGCCCATTGTAAAAATACCCCTGCACACTGAAGTCATCAGTGGAAAGAAAACACAGTATATTATTATTGTATAATCAGTGCCTTTCTCACTCTCTGACACCAATATAAACACAGCGGAAAAAAGTACAAGCTCTGGGTACAGAAATAATTGTCTGTGTGCTGTGCCACGGTTCCAATGCCCTACTATTCCCAGTACAATGTGAAAGCACAAAGAACGGTCAGGATTGGAAACCTCTGGTCAGCGGTTATCTTGTTGCACACAACAGGAGATATTGGGGATGAGTTTAATGATCCCGGGTTTGGCCCCTGGGGCCCTATTCACCTAGAGGCAGCGGTACGTCCAGATGCCTCAGCCCTCCATCCATGAATTGTGCTCCCGGGTTTTAAGACTACCGCACTAGGACGTCAGATCCACTGAGTTACACTGTGTGCGCCATCTTCCCAGGAAACATTGATCACATCTGACATTGTTTGTTTTAGGATGTCATTGACGTAACCTGGTATTGGGGCAATAAATAACAGAATATGACATGGAAGGCTTAGTAATGATGAAAACTGTCAATGACAATCATATGAATAACATACTTCCACGGTGAGCTTCAAAAATACCCCTGTCTGTATATGGTGGAACAATATGTTTGACATTACATTTGTGCTTTGCTGTTGTAACATGCAAATATGATAACGCGTGGTCCCTCTTGGTTGCCTTAACAGCTTGATAGGTAGAACAAGATGCAATGCATTTCAATCACTCAAATTCATTCAATTTCAGTTTCTCAAACTCCAACTTTCATGGGGTTTTTATCTGATCTCTCCTGAATGCTGATTTGACACGTGGTTGAATGAACTTGCTTTCCCTGTTGACAGGCATATATGAGTATTTGAAAGCAGCGTGAAGAGCACACACACGCACAACTTTGAAAAGCCACCCACTGCTTTTCCCCTTCCATCTAATGCAGATTCCTCTGTGTATATACACAAGGCAGGAATCAGAGACTGAGCCAGAGTGAGCCCGAACAGGGATGGCAGAGTAACTTTGTCACAGTTTCCCAAAAACAAGCAGGGATGAACAAATGCAAAGAGGCAACCCAAATCAAATTGAAGTCATTTTTAATCAACTCACACTATATTCTATAGTCAACACTTAATCAGTGCTGCCAAGTGAAAAGAAAATACATATAAAAAAACATTTCTATGTTTTCCGTGTACTGTTCAGCGTGAGATGATAAACTGTTCTTTTTTTGCGGGGCTATGATGCTACGGATGAATAAGCAGGGAAACATGTAGCTTTCAAAATACGTAATAAGTCATCCTAGCGTGAATTTTGTGCCGCTTTAGCCGCCCGGACGAATCTAGTCCCGGATAACAGTGACATAATGGGGCAACTTACCATATCAAAACATGGGAGGACGACATGGTTCTTTTCTGGCTACAGAAGACGAAGTGCCGCGGAACAGTCAGTCTGAAAGGCAGTGAAAGTGAGAGAGAGAGAGAGAGAGAGAGAGAGAGAGAGAGAGAGAGAGAGAGTAAGTGCGATGTTAACAGTAGCATATCTTGGTAGCAATGTTATGTTAATGGACAGAATGCTTTATTGAGTTGTAGCCTGTTTGTCTGCTGGAAGTCTTGTCATCCAAGATTTTTCAAAAATTGTCTGTAGCATATGCAGCAACTATCCGGCGACATCTCTTGAAAGCCATTATTTCTTAAAAGAATGGGAACAATGTTCTATAAAAATAAAAAAATAAAAAGCCTCCTGCATAGTTTGCAGTGATGTGAATTCAAAAAGCCGACTGAGAAAAGAACAAACACGCTCATTTCAAAGGAAAGGAGATTAAAGAATATCTGGTTCTTTTTAGAGATTAATTTCACATCACAAATTAGATACTGTTTGTTCAAAACACTATGATTGTGCTGGATTGAGATTTTTACAAAGAATTTTGAAGATCACACTTCCTCTCCACTGGATAAGCAACACCCTCTTATCAGTGTGGTAGTGGTGTCTGGAGGAGTGAGTGTACTCTGGTTTAATTTATTCAATAACAGTGGATGCATTCTAATACGTTGTTCTGTCCTTGAGCGATGTAGTTAACCCTAAATGAGAAATGTACACATTTCAGAGGGGTTCGCTGAAATTCAAGAAGCAAATCTCGATTGTGCAAACTGGCAAATATCCCCTTTTCCTTTCCCTTTCTCATAAATGCAGTTAGTTACACAAATAGCCACTGGGAAGATACAAATAATCATCATTCTCACAAGGATAAGCATTGGCTACAGTACAGTAGCTATTAACCAGGCGTTTTACTTTGATTCAAAGAAGCCAAGCCATCTGGCTATACATTTTGAGGGAAACATTTTTTAAACCGTTCCATACCCCCTTATGTTCTACTGAATTCCAAAACAACTTTACTAATCTTTCAAGCAGCCGGAAGGCTTTATCCCAGTCATATTAACGACCCATGATGAAAGTTTTTGAATCTACAGTTTTTCACTCTTTTTTACATTTCAGAATGATCTTAGCGAAACCGCTCACATGCAACTGCTCCAATGTGGTATGCTGGATTCCAACTAATTACTTTTTTGAACTTTCTGCGCATATCCCTAACACCCATAAAGATGCTCTTATAACGTGAATAAATAATGGTTCATCAATAATGCAAGGTAAACATTCTGATATGGTCCATCGACCTTGTTATTTGATAAGGCAAATACCGTAGCTCCACTAAACTGCTTTGATGCATACAGCAACAGTTAAGAAGTGACTTTACAAAATGTCTACAATAATAAGGGGGTGTGGCTTATACCTGTGTATAACCTCCCCTACTCCACCGACCCTTAATGACTAAACATTACAGAAATGGTATTTGGCTTGGAAATCTGCTGACATTCAAATCTTAGGACTTGGTTGCATATCCTATGCATGAACAACACCTAACTAATAAGAAACAGCTGTGCAACTTCTGTGCACCTTAAATGGGTGGGACTTTCTAAAATAACATGCTGAACCATTTTCAAATGGTTCTTTCTGTTATGGATGTAAACTCTCCATATAAACCTCGCTGTCCGTAATGTTTAACACCTCATAGTAATTTAATTTTTTTTAAACTGAAGCGCTGGGGAAAAAAAAGAAACAAACACATGAAAATGATATGTTTAATATATCCAACTAATTGGGAGATTCGGGGCATATGCCACTTTGCCATTGCTTTCTTAACAATTGCTATTATACAACAGCATAGTCATGGAACGCCATCTTCTCATTACTGGTAAACCGTTTTGAATATCTGACAGTGATATAGCCATTGATCTCCTTGTTTTTCAGTAGACTTGGCAGTTTCATCCTCTTTGTGTGTCCTACCCCGACATAAGTAGGTCTCCTATGTTTCACCATGACGCATTTGAAATGAAGGCAAAAGGCAGGATAGCAAAAGTATGTCTCTCAATAAAATGACGAAACGTGGAGTCATTTTGACAGTCATGCCATGAAAAATGAGCGTTGCTTGCATTGCAACCCAGGAAGCTATGAGCCAGCAGAAATCCGTATGACAGAGCAAGTCAGACAGAGCAGAGACATTCTGGCACAGGCCTTAATGACTTGGGCCGAGTCTTTGGTCGTGTCGCCCCGCATCTTTTGAATGTGGCCTGCAGAGCTTAGAGCTCTGCAGGCCAAAAATGTGTCAACCGGAGTGACCACAACGCCCTCCCCCTTAGACAACCAATGGGGGCGAATTGCAATGACATCTCAGTAGAAAACTACCCTGTAGTGGCCCCATGCAATTCCAGTAGAACTTGCATGATCCCCGTAACGTAACATTCTCAAAGTTTGAATTGAAAGTCAATGAAGGAAAAGCGAATATTAAGCTAGTACAGTATTGAAACTTCATAACCATCCAACGTTGGGCAATGTTACCCAAATTAACGTTGGATCTGCCATTCCTAGAGTAGACCTTTCGTATGGGACACTGTCACGTAATTGCCATTATTGAAGGCACATAATGTAATTGAGAGATTTGGAGGGAAAAAACCGATGAAACTTGTGTCCGAGCTAAACTATGAATACTACGAAAGCTATGTCCAAGGAGATATATATATATATATATACACCTTACTTTTTTTTTGTCATATAAATTCTGTCAACGTCCATCTCATCGCCTCCAAGATCCAAGACACGTCACCCCCTACCTCAAGCAGAAGAAAAACAAAGCTGGTTGATGCATAGCTAATGATGATAAACGCTGGTTGGAGGGGCCCCCTGGGATTTTTTGCCTAGGGCACCAACAGACTCTTGAATCGCCACACACTTTTATGCCTAAACCTGACCTAGCTGCTAAGCCTAACTATTAATGCCTAGACCATAAAGTTACCCCAATTCTACCATTATGCCCAATTGTACTTTTTTCCCTGCACCTAAACACTATGCTGTAAAATCACATTTTCACTAGATGTGACGTGTCAAAACACCTAGTGGGGACCTATTTTCAGGTTTTTGTACCTTTGTGGGGATATCAGATCCCACACACACACGCACACACACACACACACGGGCACACGGGCACACACGCACACACACGCACGTGCGCACACGCACACACACGCACGTGCGCACACGCGCACGCACACACACACACACACACACACAGTGTGTTCCATATTAGTTCTTCCCCGCTGATTTGCTGAGAGCTGCTAAATTGCCAATGCAGACACCCACACCAATGCTGTGCAAATGTAAAATAATCTTTACACTTTACTGTCCTTGTAGGAACCCCGAAAATAATTTCCATTCAAAATCTAATTTTCTATACCCTATTTCTATTACCCTTAAATTAACCCAAAAACTCACCCTAACCCCAAACACTCAATGTAACTAACAGCCTTTGCCGAAATCCCTGAGCCTTTTTCCTCATGGGGACCACATCTGCACAAGGTTAAACAGTGGGGATGTTTGGTCCTCACAAGTACTGTACGGCGAGGACCCACAGACCCATGCACTAAAAACCCCAGGCAGGCAGACTGAGACGCCCATTTCAGTGCTCTGGGAGGGGTCTGAGATATTCATGCTTCAGCGGCTCTGTCCCCCCCACGGAGGAGGCTCAGCGAAACAAAAAAAGGCTTTCTCTGCCTCCCAGGTGGCACGGTGTCCTGAGGTCCTCTTTCCTAGCGTCAGTTGACCATGGCAGTTCACAGTTCAGGTCTGAGAGTGTGCCGCTGGCTGAAAAGTGTCCCGCAAGCCCCATGGGTGATGCAAATTGTCCAGCATTGCTTGCAGAAGACAGAGAGATTAAATTAGTGACTGCATACAAGTTAGATGTAGGGGTGGGGAGTGGGATAAATGAGCTAATTGGAAAGCGCAGATGATTAGCGCCTCCTGATGTTAATTAACACCCTTCCATCTTTTAGTCACTGCAAAGATGCAGATGCACCCGTTTTATGAAATTTAGGAGGTTGAAAGTTGTACATTTGCTCAAAGAATCAGGCATTAATGTATTGCTCTGTTCGCTGATCTCCTAAAGAAGCTACTGTATCCGTTTTCCATTCTTTCCAGGCAATCCTATGTTAAGATAGCCTGCCAGTAAAGTTACCAGGTTTTTATTCACCTAGCAAGCTAATAATGTACTGTACGGCCCACAATTAGTTCAAAAAAAAGGTGTGTATATGGCGTGTGGAATGGCTGCCCGTGAATCTGCTGGGTATGTTTTTAGGAAGAAGAAAAGGAATTGATCCAGAAATGTAATCATAGTTTTTGAACTGTTCTAGAAACAAGAAGTTTTCTTCTAGGGCACTCAGAAACAATGTTAGAGCTAAGCTGTTTTTTTTTTTTTGCTCTGGTGCTCCCCGCATTTAATTTAAACAGACAATATTTAGTCTCATGTAAATGTCTGCACTGTAGAGCCCCAATTGTGGTTGACTGATTCACACTTGGCCAAAAATAATCTCCTCTGGAAGTAGCTTTTTAATAAGTATTTTAACTGTTTCCATATTCACTGGACTGTCGATGAGAACAGCGCAGCCAACAGTCAACATAGACCATACGTCAGTCCAACACTCGATGTGGTGGTTGTTGGAAAGCATTACTCTTTGAAAATATACGGCCTTAACTCTGCTTGGGTGGGTATATGTTAAAGAGGGTTAAGAGGAAAATACTGTTATTTTCTACATTTCAGCCCTAAACAGGCTTTCACCAAGCATGCTAATCAGCTTGCGAGTCTGGGTGTGTTTTCAGGCAATCTATGCTCACTGAAAAGTCTGTATGGGCTCCATCTCTTAACTCAGGCCATGCAGCTTTTCCATTCAGCCAGTCTCTCATTTGGCTATGGGCCCCAGCATAGTCACCTTGGTCTTGGAGCTTTGTAGTGCTTTGGCGTTTTCGGCACTGCGTAGCTTAACTGTCTCCCTCTCTCCTTCTTCTGCACTTCACTCGCTTGTTCTTTTTGTGTTCTCTTTCGCTCAACAAATCAAATCTCATTGTTACGCTCATTCTCTTAAATTTCTCATTGTGCTGTGCAAATATGATTGTGCATTGTTGGTTCCACTGATTAAGCCAACTGGATATAGAACTATTGCATTCTTGTGCAGGTTTTTTTGAATTTCAGCTCTTTTCTGTGTCGTGACCTTCTCAAAGTAGAGAGCCTTGAATACCACCGTTAGTATGAGCTATTTCATTTTTTAATTACATATTTCATTTGAGATGGGAGGTTATTAGCCATTCTAGCCCTATGTAAAATGCATGCATGCACGCCATGGTCACTTGGGATGAAAGCATCTGTTAATTAAATGAAATAAATCATGATATTACCATGTCTCCATGACTATGGGGTTATGCCAAACGGGATTCTACCCCTTGCAATGAAGTTTACAATGGATAGGTTACGGTTTAAGGTACGGATGGAAACATAATGGTACTCCAGGACAGAGATTAGATGTCGTGTCTAATCCTTTTATTTTTTCCTACTGACAACAACCCAATACTCCATAGTCCATTAAAGACTGTTCCTGGAGGTCACTCATAATCCCATTTGCACAAGAAAACAAAAGCAATTTGATTGTTTGGCTCCTTGTTTAACATGTAATATGTGATTTATCATTCATAATGTTTATTCATAATGAAGGACTTTGCTGTAGCGGAGGGGAGAATATGGGTGTTTACTGAATTCAGACAGCGTGCCTTTGGAGAGGCATTTAAAAGCCTTCTCTTGATCGTCAGACTAGCTTCCTGTAAAGTATTTGACATAACCTTGTTGTAGTCATGGGGCTAAGAGTTAGCCTGACACTCCATTTAGCTTCTTTTTTATATTGGTGCATCCACCCACTATTTTTTTCTTCCTCCAAATAAAAAAAAGAGTCAACACCTAATCATTGGAGTCCACCTAATATTAGCTTTTAGAGTTTTCTGTAGCTGTCTAATAGTCTTGCTCCTGACACTTTCGCAGAGGTTCCCAAAGGCCAACAAGAAAGTAAATGATTTATGGAGCTGAAAGCTTGTGTCAAGAGCTAGCTTTGCTTTTGGAAGACGCAGCTGCCGCCAGAATGTATGCCAAAGAAAGGGTCTCAGTTAGCATTAGCTACACTTAGGTTCACCTTTTGAAGAGTCTGTGCAGCCAGAAGGACATTACAGGGACCAAATATCTAGTTTATATCTGCCTTGCAGTTTATGGAAATGAAGTTAAGCGATTGAGGTTTAGTTAATTATTGTGTAACACTACTGCAAGGAAACATATCTTCAGAATATTTTTTCTGCTAGGTAAAACTTTTTCATTTATAGTGGATATGGAAACTATTCAGACCTTTCCACTTTTTCCACATTTTGTTGTACTGTAGACTTAATTTATGATTGATAAAATCTGTCATCCATCTACACACAATACCCCATAATGACAATACAAAACATTTCTCTTTTACAACTATCTGATAAAAAAATTGAAAAACCTATTTTCTGACCCTTTTCTAAGTAATTTGTAGAAGTGCCTTTTTGTAGCGATCGCTGCTTCAGTCTTCTTGGTTATGCCGCTACCAGCATTGCACATCTGGATTTGGGTAGTTTCTCCCATTCTTCTGTATAGATCCTTGAAAGCTCTGTGAGATTGGATGGGGAGCATTGGTGAAATGCAACCTTCAGGGCTCCCTACAGATGTTCAATAGGGTTCAAGTCTTGGCTTTGGCTGGGCCACTCAAGAGCATTCACATACTTGTCCTGAAACCACTCCAGCATTGTCTTGGCTGTGTGGTTCAGGTTGGTGTTGTGTTGAAAGATTTGTCTTTACCCCAGTCTGAGGTCTTGTGCATTCTGGATCTGTTTTTTTTCCAAGTATCTTTCTGTATTATGCTGGTGGTCAATACTATTTTCAATGCTAGTTCAAGCAATTTGTCTATAACACAAAATGTTGATATAGTGAAAACTTTCTGAAGGCACTACATATAGCTTTAAGAGTTTATTAAAGGAAACTCAGTTGACTATTTTGCTAAACTAAACAAGGAAGAAGCCTCAGGGAATTTAACTGGGAGAAGATTACTTATTGTGAGTTTTCATATGGTCATTGATGACGGACACATACATTAGGCATAGGTACGGGAAAATAACACAAATTATTTTTGACCAAAAGTCAATGCAACAAAATAAATCAAAATTTAATAACACTTCTGTAATGGTGTAGGCAGAATGATTTAATCTTTGGCAGTTGCATTTTGGATAAAATGCAGCATATAAAATACAACCCAACAATAAAACGGATCCAAAAGGGGGCTTTTGAGGAACAGGTTTCCTCTCATCTGTGGAACCATTTTTGGAAGGGACAATAGAACAATTTAACTGTTTGCTCCCAAAGTCTGTGATGATCCCCATGGGGGTTCCTCGAGGCTTGGTCATGGAGAACCACTGTTATGCATCCTCGTGCTGCCACTGGGAGACATCTTGAGGATATGTGGACTAAGCTTTTACCATTTTTTGCTGATGACGCTCAACTGTATGACTCCACATATACTGACGCTGCCAAAGCCACTTCACGCCTGGTCAGTTGCCTGCATGTCATCAAAGAGTGGAATCGGCAGAATTTTCTGCAGTTAAACCCCAATGAGACAGAGGACATCCGGATTGGCACCCACACAAACTATTCTAGCGTCATGGTCTCCCGTCCAATGACATTCAGAGTCCATGTCCGACATCTGACAGCCAGCCCTTGTATTTGGCCCATATCGATGGCCTGTGTCGTCGCAAGCTGCAGCTGAGTGACTCGTCCAGGCCTTTATCTCATCCCGTCTGAAGTAGTTCAATCCCCTTTTCATTGGAGCGTCTGCCAAGTGTCTGAAAAGTCTGCGATATGTCAGAAACTGTGCTGAATGAGTCCTCACCTAGACCTCACCCCAGTGAGCATATCACTCAAGAGTTGTTGGACTTCCGCTGACTTCCGTATGCTCACGCACTGACTTTAAAATGGTTCACATCTACCAGCCCACCTACAACTCTGCACCCAATTATGTGCTGAACACTTCCTCCTCTCATGCCACACATGCACACACAGACACACACACACCCAGGGGCCAATCTGGCACCCTAGATGGGACCTCTAAATGTTGTCCCCCCCAAAATGAAAAAATACCAGCTTCAGGGGAAATAACACTTTTTAATTTTACTATTATAAACACAATATAAATACAAGTGCGAAAGCATGTAACTCACCTCTGCAATTTTCTCAGCAAAATTCTAAAACCATTTAGTCTGGAATTATTGATGAACTGGCCTGTAGGGTTCCACTTCCACCCTTTGCCCACTGCCTGAGCGCATGCTATGTATGTACTACTACTCTACATTTTAGCTTAGCTAGTTACATTTCTTAAAATGTCCATAAAAACATACCACTAATACTTATGTCTAGGCGACCACCTAGGTTGCCTATGCCTAGAAACACCGCTGCACACACCCACAAGGACCCGTCCAGGTTCATTTCCCTCCAGCAGCCCCATACCAACTAAAACATATTGATGACAAGGCTTTTGAGGTACGTGAGTCATCGTCTGTGGAAAGCATTTTCAGTCAGTATGAGGGTTGGAGAGTCTCTGGCTTCATTGAAGCCATAACTAGACTGGGTTGCCAAGTCCCTGACCTTGTCACAGACTTGGTTATTCAGAAAATCATTTCAAATATTACCTTTGTTAAAATTTTCTACGGTTAGCTATTATCACATTCACCTCACCCTTCAAATTATTTGGAGTGTCTTAAAGTTGTAATTGCACACGTTTTCATTCTTTGTCATACTACCCTGTCAGGATTCAAACCTACAACCCTGCCATTGTAAGTGCCTGCCATGTTATTACCAATTTAAGCAGAATATCTTATAATTGTTATTTACCTCAGTTTTAAAATTGTACATCAGGATTTTAAGCAAAACATTCCCATGTATCAAACTTCATTCCATTTCCTGCATAATAAAAGTATTTGCTAGAAATACAGTTGATAAATCACAGGAGATCAGCAAACTTGTTAAGTTTAAAAAATGATAACACCGACCTTTGTGGAGAAAATAACACATGCAATCTTTATAAGTCTTTTTTTGTGTGCACACACATTGACAAATGAAGCCCCTGCAGTTTAATAATAAAATGATGGGGAGTGGTTTTGTAAACAGTGTCACATTTCCCAGCGGCAAATCCATGGCACATTTTTAATGCTCCGCGTCTTCGTTGATGTTATGTAGGTCACAGAACAAGACATTTGTAGCACAAAAGAACACCAGATTCCATTAATGCAACGGTGACATAGAAAAGTACAGTTTTAGTGCTTTGCTGCAGTGACATAGGACATCTACAGTGGTATAGATGCCAGGAAGGAGCGTGTCAACAATGGCACAGTGTTGCTGTCTTCTGTTGTTCTCAGAACCACTGTTCACCCACCTGAACAATGTAGGTTTTAGCACGACAGCGGTGCATTTAGAGAGATGTTTTTATAACAGCCGCCATGTTAGCACCTTTAATCTGCAAATGTTGGTGACGTGACAATACCCGAGCATATCCAACAATGCCCTCTGAAATTATGCTCTGTATAAAAAGCAGCGAAATTAAGCGTATCCATTTATGGCCTGTGGCAGACGCTTTTATCCAGTGCGACTTAACAGTAGTGAGTGCATACATGTTTGTACTTTTCTAATTCTATCATACTGGCCACCTGTGGGAATCAAACTCATTATCCTGGCTTTGCAAGTGCAATAATCTGCCAACTGTACTGCCTTGAATTTATTATTATTTTCAATTAATTTTCATCATAAGGTGTATCAAAGTGTAACAGCAAATAATGGTATACATTATGTCTTCAATGGACATATTCACATGTTTAAAAAAAGCAATTGGAAATGAAGAGTACAACCCCAACTCTCTACATGCTCTTTGTTACTCTGTTTTTCTGGGGCATTGTTTTGTGACTTTTGCAAGAGACGTAAGAAACAGAGCGTAAATGTCAGTGACGACGCACTACGTAAGGCAGTCAAAACAACTTGAAGTGTGCTGTTTGTTCTGTTTTATCATTCAGAAAATGCAGCCTGTAGTTAACGCATTCCCACACAGATATCGTCAAGTGAACAGTTCTGCAACTTGTCGGCTGCAATCAGCAAGCAGTATTTCTTGGACTAATGCGAGACAATTAGACCTATAGTTAATGCATGCAATATTACTGCTGTATTACTTTGTTAATACCTGAAGACAAATGCTCTCACAAGCCATTCCCATAAACTTTTACACTAACAACTCTAGGTAACATGTGCCACTACCGATGTACATCTTCGCATTCCATTTGCAAGTTACTTATATATAAATGTCACATCCTGAATGCTACACTATGTGGATAAGCAGCATTTCAAGCCATGTGGTACTGGATGTCACAGACTGGTTTTCGCACCAGGCCAAACAAGCCATTTACCTGTGACTTTAGCCATGATACAGATACAGCACTGCCACTTGTGCCTGATTGCTTTGTGTAAAAAGAGCCTTGTGTAAAAGGGACACTGAGAATTTTTCTCTCAATTTCTACGAGGCAACCATAAAACTATTGACAAAAGAGGGGCAAGCTAAATGATGGATTTCATCCTAGCACCCTCTCTCAAATGTGTAAGCAGATAAACAGCAAAAATAGCTATGATAATTACGGTATTGACACAAGTATATCAATGGGAGGGTGGCTTTCTCCATCTGCTTTAATGGGCTCCTCCATGATTCTCTTTACATGCTAATATGCAAGCCACTAGACCGAGAAGTGGAGCCATTTGCAATGTTTGCAATTAAACTTTTTTTTCCTGTACACTCTGTCAAAGTCGGAACTGTGTGTATTGAAATGGCTGAGGCCTCCATACATCCACTGAGCTGTGGTTTAGGATGAACTGAAGATGAGGGGCAATATTAATACACAACAGACCTGTGGAGCTGTTCATGCGCTAAGTCTAATCAAAGGCATCATATGCCACAACGCTGGTGTCGTAAATGACTCCATTCCTCATTCACTGCTGTGAAGTTCTGTCATTTTAATTAGTTTTCTTGAAAGTACAGGCGTTTTTTTTTTCTGAAACAATATTATTAAGCTCAGGCAATAGATGATTCTCAATGGTGTCTATTACCCCTAATAAGTACTTCATAATATCTCAAATATAATGTGGTCTCTATTAAATCCATAATGAACATTATATTTGACTCATTGATGAGGTCTAGTAAGGGTTACAATGTAGACATGGCAATGTTCATATAGCAGGCTCCTATAAATTTGCCCATGCATACTGCATATGGGAATGTCCTTTCCTGTGTAACCTGATGAATGCTATGACAATCAAATTGTAGTTCAATCATTAAATAATCATCAATTGTGCAATTGGCCTGTACTCTGCTGGCTATACTCGGCCCTCATTCAGGGTGGTTGCGGTTGGCGGGTATCACTTTGGTTGATGCTTGGCAATGTGGGTGGATTGTTTTCCTGCCTGTTGGGCCCTGTCCGGGGCCTCCCCCGGATAGGGCCACAGTGTCACA
>JACXGI010000396.1:102999-134612 GCA_016801175.1 Esox masquinongy
CTGGTCACCCCTCTGAGCCTGGGTCCTCTCTAGGTTTCTTCCTAAATTTCGGCCTTCTTAGGGAGTTTTTCCTAGCCACTGAAATTCAACACTACTGTTGTTTGCTCCTTGGGGTTTTAAGGCCGGGTGTTTTGTAAAAGCACTTTGTGACAACTGCTGATGTAAAAAGGGCTTTATAAATAAATTTGATTGATTGATCATATGTATGGTTGTCAGTTTTTTTCCTTCAGATTTCTGTCTTACGGCAGGTTGCCAGTGGCCCTTAAGGTTGTTTTTACACTGCATTAGTTTTATTTAGATGAACGAGACGTGACGCCAGATATGTCGTGGAGATACATTCTTTCATAGCGTGTACGGGGGGAAATGTCCGTTGTGGCATGTCACCTGCTCAGGCAATGTGGGACACTTTTTCGACCAATACTCTAGAGGATGCTGAGGTCTAAAAACAAGGTCTCGTACATTGTGTGTTGATGTTGGAAGTTGTGAATTCAAGAGATTCAACCAATTTTTGCAGTTCTCCAACTGTGATCTGAGATAATACTCTTGTTTTATGTCTTGAATGATCCTCCTTACTGTGTGTGGGGTTAAAATTAATTTGGGTCCTCTTCATTTTTGTGGGCAGGCATGTGAAGGAAATTTCCGATTGAAAAGCATACATGTTGTTTTACTGGAATCTGTTCTACTCATCTCTATTTTAGATGTGGTTCGTATGGCCTTCAGCCCTGTTTGGACTTAAAGACATGATTGAATGTTGTGTTTAGATTGTGAATGCGGTGAAAGCATCCACTCCCTATGTGATCCACCAGAGTAAGGAGCTGAAAAGTAACCAAACACTCATAGGCTAAACTTATTGTAGGCTAGCTAGACCACTGGTTGGAAAATGTGTTTCTGAAGAGCCATGTGGTATTCAGGTTGGTTATTAAACTAACCTGGTAGACCATTTGCTTTGAATTTAATGGTAATAGAAGTTTGCCTCTTTTTACTGAAATGTTGGATGATAGCCTATAGCTGTAATCATTATGCTGATCTACTCCTCTTGCAACGATGAATCGTTGGAGTCTTTTTAATAATTTGATTTTGTAATGTTCAGATTATGCAGGTCCCAGCAAATGTTGAACTAAACATTTTTTTTATTGTAACTGTAAAAGCCTCTCATTCACCATATGGCATGAATTGGGATTGCCATTTGTCATTTAAAACTTACAAAGGTGCTTGGCATACAAATAAGAACATTTCTTTACCCCTTTGAAACAAGATTTATAGGGCAGTTTGGGTGAGTAACAAGACTAAATTGTGAACGATTTTGGACAGAATTCAATTGCTTGACTGCCTTGGTGTTTTTTCTGATACAAAGAATCGTGAGGTATGTAGCAGAATCAAGCTACCTGTGTTTTGGTTCTACAAATGTGTCCATCAATAACATTCAGTAATCAATACATTGCCTTCATTCTTGCAACATGTGATTAATTATTCAGTCTAAGCATATTTGTCTTCTCTATGATGGCTGGATATTTTTGTGTTTTCCTGCACATATAGATTATTGGTGGTCGAATTTGGCCACAGAACCAAATGAGCAGAGTGGATATTATTTCTGCTATAACCTATTCACTATAGCCAGCAGGTCAAATGAAAGACAAATAGGTACTTGAATCTCGTGAATCTTGAGTCAGTAAAATGAGTTGTTCAATAATAATGAATCGTTCATGAACTGCACTATAACTTTGATGATATATCAGTTCAGTGGTTGGCTAAATCCAATACACCTGCTCTTCCAATTCAGTTAAGTGGAAAAACCTGCACACCTGGAATAGGGTAGAGGTCCCCTGCTCAAGGCTGTTCCTAAGGCTATTTATATGTAATTTGTACCATTGAACAAATTTACTGATCAAACTCTAGCCCAGTTAGTGTACCCATGGTTGTAGTAGTCAAAATACTAGTATAAATATTTCCAACACACCTTTAGCAGTGCTGCATTCCTTAAAATTGACCAAATCATTTGGTTTATTAAAATACAGCCCAGTAATACATACACAGTTCACTTGAATGTGCAAGCTGAGCATGTAAATATGACTTTCATTGAATATGTATTTTTTTACATAACCCCCCAAAAAGTACATAATCCAGATAGTACACATCCCTCATGTTGGTGTATCCAAAACGTTGCCACAACATTAATCCAGATAGTACACAACCCTCATGTCGGTGTGTCCAAATCGTTGCCACAACATTAATCCAGATAGTACACAACCCTCATGTCGGTGTGTCCAAAACGTTGCCACAACATTAATCCAGATAGTATACAACCCTCATGTCGGTGTGTCCAAAACGTTGCCACAACATTAATCCAGATAGTACATAACCCTCAAGTCGGTGTGTCCAAAACGTTGCCACAACATTAATCCAGATAGTACACAACCCTCATGTTGGTGTGTCCAAAATGTTGCCGCAACAGTAATTTGTCAACCAGAGGACATCTAGTCGCATTTTGATGTGACACAACTGGATATGGGGTTTTATACTGGCAATAAATCAATGCTCTGAAGGGAGAAAACAAAGGAAATAAACTCGTAAATCATTTTAGGGACTGAGCAACAATACATTTTCAGACGCCTGTCTCCTCCACTCAACTTATGTATCTACATACTTGTTTTCTTTTTTTTTTTTTGCTTTCTCTCATGTCCTAAACACAAGCACATTTGAATGCTTTAGCCTAGTTATCAATTGAATAAGGGTCACCATACCTCATATTACATGAAATGACGCCGGCAGTATTGGCATGTACCGCCACTTTTGTATTTTTAAGCATGGCAATTACAGTGCCTAATAAAAATAAAATCTTCAATTTGAGACAGTGCTTATCTTATTCAGTCCTTTGTTCACTTCCCCAGTGGGCTGACTAGTAGAAATAATGAAGCAGATGGTGTTATCCAGAGCAACATACAGAAGTTAGCGCATACATTCTCAGATCTTTTCCCGTAATCAAATCCACAACCCTGGCATTGCTAGTGCCCTGCTCCTCGAACTGAGCTCCATCACAAAACCAGAACGAACATATCAGCCCCAACGATATTGTCTCTGTCTTAAGTCTCTAATTAGGTCCTATCGTACAGGAGAAGTGTGTTTGTGAATTATTGAAGAACCAGGCAATTCCTCTGGAGGAGGAAGTTAGCACTGGTATTGTCAGGGGTATGGAAAGGGGAAATCAGTGGGGCCATATCCTGGAACACGTTGTACTAAGTATACGGCGTGCAGAGCTATCTGCCAGCATAAGCACTATTAATAGTTAGTGGCATGACTGTAGGCCTCCTTTTCCTTTGATAAAAACAGGCTTTTGTTTTCCCCGGCCAGAACAAAGTAAAGTGCTTTAATCACTGTTAATCACACACACTGAAACTTTCAGATCTTAAGGCCATAATTCATTATAATCCGGTCGAAAGTCCTTTCATTTAAGGGGAATCAATTTCAATTGAAAGCAAATATATTTAATTGTAATGTATGCAGTTTAAGGTTAGGATTTGAATGTGCAGTGAGTATTTTACAATAATATGGGTGTAATTTATTACAATTATTGTTAATGAATTAAATCAGGAGAATCTCTGTAGCAAATACCATCGTCGTGGATCAAAAATTTCCCAATTAGTTGTGCGTTAGTGTACTGCTTAGGAGCTGATGACTTATAAGTATGCTAAAAAACAGTCAGTGTTAATCAATATATTATTGACATCAGTCTGATGGATGGCAAAAAGAATGATTGGTTTGATTCACTGCATTTTTCCTTGGGATGGATGGCCTATAGCCAGAGACCATGAAGTCAATAATATTCTAATGGCGAACAAAATCTCTTCTGGACAATGTCAACAATGCAGCTATAATGATGGGACGAACATTATAAGATTGCATTGACATCTTATATCCAGATTCTTTTATCTTATATCCATTTCTGTTCCATAACCCCATATGCATTAAGCTTCCCATCCTAAGGGCACATCCATCATTTTCTGACAGGATATGATTAAGTTGCGAACATATTGTCAGGTGCAAATGTTACGGAAGTGTTTGCAAAGGAAGCCAAAATATGATTTTTTAAGAAGGCTCTGGGATGTCACAGTCTCCTAAAGTCCCTGGGACATTTTGTCATGGTCCCGGGAAAAGTTTTGCCTAGTTCCTGTTTGGTGCATATATATATATATATATATATATATATATATATACAGTATCTCACAAAAGTGAGTACACCCCTCACATTTTTGTAAATATTTGATTATATCTTTTCATGTGACAACACTGAAGAAATGACACTTTGCTACAATGTAAAGTAGTGAGTGTACAGCTTGTACATTTGCTGTAAATTGTGTAAATTTGCTGTCCCTTCAAAATAACTCAACACACAGCCATTAATGTCTAAACCACTGGCAACAAAAGTGAGTGCACCCCTAAGTGAAAATGTCCAAATTGGGCCCAAAGTGTCAATATTTTGTGAGGCCACCATTATTTTCCAGCACTGCCTTAACCCTCTTGGGCATGGAGTTCCCCAGAGCTTCACAGGTTGCCACTGGAGTCCTCTTCCACTCCTCCATGACGACATCACGGAGCTAGTGGATGTTAAGAGACCTTGCGCTCCTCCACCTTCCATTTGAGGATGCCCCACAGATGCTCAATAGGGTTTAGGTCTGGAGACATGCTTGGCCAGTCCATCACCTTTACCCTCAGCTTCTTTAGCAAGGCAGTGGTCAAATTGGAGGTGTGTTTGGGGTCGTTATCATGTTGGAATACTGCCCTGCGGCCCAGTCTCCGAAGGGAGGGGATCATGCTCTGCTTTAGTATGTCACAGTACATGTTGGCATTCATGGTTCCCTCAATGAACTGTAGCTCCCCAGTGCCGGCAGCACTCATGCAGCCCCAGACCATGACACTCCCAACACCATGACTGTAGGCAAGACACACTTGTCTTTGTACTCCTCACCTGGTTGCCGCCACACACACTTGACACCATCTGAACCAAATAAGTTTATCTTGGTCTCATCAGACCACAGGACATGGTTCCAGTAATCCATGTCCTTAGTCTGCTTGTCTTCAGCAAACTGTTTGCGGGCTTTCTTGTGCATCATTTAGAAGAGGCTTCCTTCTGGGACGACAGCCATGCAGATCAATTTGATGCAGTGTGCGGCATATGGTCTGAGCACTGACAGGCTGACCCCCCACCCCTTCAACCTCTGCAGCAATGCTGGCAGCACTCATACGTCTATTTCCCAAAGACAACGTCTGGATATGACACTGAGCACGTGCACTCAACTTCTTTGGTCGACCATGGCGAGGCCTGTTCTGAGTGGAACCTGTCCTGTTAAACCGCTGTATGGTCTTGGCCACCGTGCTGCAGCTCAGTTTCAAGGTCTTGGCAATCTTCTTATAACCTAGGCCATCTTATGTAGAGCAACAATTATTTTTTTCAGATCCTCAGGGAGTTCTTTGCCATGAGGTGCCATGTTGAACTTCCAGTGACCAAATTTAACACACCTGCTCCCCATTCACACCTGAGACATTGTAACACTAACGAGTCACATGACACCAGGGAGGGAAAATGGCTAATTGGGCCCAATTTGGACATTTTCACTTAGGGGTGTACTCACTTTTGTTGCCAGCGGTTTAGACATTAATGGCTGTATGTTGAGTTATTTTGAGGGGACAGCAAATTTACACTGTTATACAAGCTGTACACTCACTACTTTACATTGTAGCAAAGTGTCATTTCTTCAGTGTTGTCACATGAAAAGATCTAATCAAATATTTACAAAAATGTGAGTTTATATATATATATAAACAAAGTTCTCTCTCCATAGTGCTATGGAGATTTTATACAGTTCCCAATTTATTCCAAGAACATGTGCTGGGAGTTTTTTTTAATGCATGAAATATTGTTTCAAGGTCCCCTGGAGGTTTTGTCTAGTACCTGGCATGTTTCTGGTGGACGCAAAGACCTAGTAGTTTGGGACCTGCTGCGTGCCCTAGTTCCATTAGACAACATCCATTTGTTACTATTCCTGAGCACACCAACATCCCAGATGGGGAACAACTGATCAAATCATCTTTTGTCAATGTAAGAGACACCCACACTAATTGCTTTTAACATATACAGGCCAAATCCAGCTGCAAAACTTTTGAGTTTTTTTTTTAGGGTAGGCAAATTATAGTCAATTGACAATGTCCTTAAAAGGTTCTGACGTGGTCTTCAGGGACATCCTGGGAACTACCAGGGATCTAGACAACATTCCCTCAGAGAAACAGACCCACTGACTGTAACAAGAGAAAGTACAAAGGACGTTACTTAAAGGGTTTTGACACGGTCATGTTATGGTCCTTAGTGATGTGCTGGAAAGTTAGAGAAAACTACAAAAAAGTACCCCAAAGAATGTTTACTTGGAACCATCACATGACCTTCTAAGGACTAGCAAAATAAAAGGTCTGCCAAACTGCTAGGAATTTATAGGGATCACAAAGGTCCCATGGAGAAGGTGAAGTTGGGACCATCATGAAAGTTGCCTTCGATAATGTTGAAACACTCCAAGGGACCTAATAGTAACATTGCAGAATTTCCTTAGGACATCCCCTGTTTGCAGGGTAATTGTGTTAAGCCCTACTATATATGGGGGGATGATATGTGGGATAAAACCTCAATAAGATGTGGATGTTGACGCAGGCAATTCAAAATCCTGTAGGCAAAATGTCAGTAACGCTTTATCTCAGATCCCATTTCATAACACATTTTACCACGGCATCATAACAGAATTATCATACTGTATCTTTATTACATCAAGCATATCTTACAATTTGTGTTTAGAAACAGAGTAGGGTAACATTACCACTTAGCACATGGTCAAATCTGATGAAAAGGCCAATCCACATCATGATTAAGGTACTCTTGAGTCATGAACATGAGAACAAGATGAAAACCCATGTGTGTCAAGTAACAACATATACAACTGGATGTTACCACATAGGCCCATACATTTCTGTTCCAAAAGGTGTAAACAACTCTAAAAGCTCACATTTAGAGTCATGTGACTTTAATGTTCAACCCTCCTTTATTCACTGACCCAAAACAGAGTGCACTCCATGTGTGGTCTACAGACAGGTAGCAATGATATTCATATACATGCTCTGAGAGCCCCATGTCCTATACATGTTGATGAATAAAACATGGACTTTATGCAGTGGTGCAATTCATCACGTAGAATGCTGCAACCATTTATTTGCCTGTGCTCCCCTTCCTCTCTGTGATCTGTGTGATTATTACGTTAATGATATAAAGAAAAAGTCGAGGACCATGATGCATGTTTTTATGTGGGACACTGAGCATTAGGGTGATCAAGAAGGGAAAGAAATCACAGGACTAAGTGCTTGTAGGATCCCAAAGTACCTTGATATAGCCCATATTTAGGACAGTAATGACAAGGTGACCTCTGGAAAAAAAATGTATGCTGTTAGCTTGTTATGGTGAATAATAGTAGCTTGTAATGGTGAGTAAAACCTATGCATATGCATATTCATACTGTCAATTGGATTCTAAGTGTATGTAGCAGGAACCTTGCCAGAGTTTCAGAACGCATAGGGCTAACAATTTATGTTGTGTTAAAGGATATATTTCCTATTTTTGCCGGACCTCGTAAGCAAAGTCGGCCAAGAAGAGCAATTGTCTCTTACTGAGTGCGTGAGTGAGTGAATGACTGACTTACTGACTGACTACCCCTTGTTAAATAGCATACTGGCTAGAGTCACGGACTACCATTGTATCAATGTCTTTCACGAATGGAAGAAAAACGAACGTTGTTATGCCATGAAATGAAATAGCATTGGCAGTGTAAAATTCTTCTTCAGTCTCGCTAGCAATTGGTCAATTCGTATGCCTATTCTGAGTAGTTAGTAGACTCTAGTGGGCCTATTACTGGCGAAAAGAAGCCATACAGTTCATAAATACTGTTTGTGGTGGAAGTAAACTTAATAACAAATGTTAGTCAGTTTAACACAATGATAATGGTGTCTAGCTAAATATTCAAAATTGACGTGATGTTAACGCATGACAAAATGATCTAATGTCGAGATGCAATTTTCTGACGAGGTAGTATGTCCCAATCGGTCCCAATACTGGCATATTAGCTTACTATATACAAAACAGTACATACTTGTAGTATGTGGTATGTGATTTGAGATTCAGCCAATACTTTCAATTTCCTCATAGTTCACATAGCGTTGTCCAAACAATTCAACTGTTATTGTTTGGACAACCATCTACAGTGATCTTTGTACAAGAGTCCTGTACACTTTAATTTTGTTAATGAACCTTCTGTTGTCCACGTTATTTCAACAAAAAAGTAATGGGTGGGGTAAAAGTTGCATTTGGAGATACAGAGCTGAACTGAGTACAAGCAGGCTGTGTGGTTTAGCGGGAACATCCCAAACCATCAATATTTTGACCCCGGTTCAATTCCCCTCTCAGATGTTTCAATTTTTGTCTCTCAGAAATATGTATCCATTCGGTACTTTTCAGCCATCGCACAACAGTATATCCACTCTGTTATACCATGAATCTCATATATTTAAAATAATAATTGTATTACGTGACCCTTTTATATTGTTATTGTTTTCTAAAGAAACAAACCAGCCATGTGATTGGAGTCATTATTTTCATTATAGGTACTGTATTGCTAATAGCTAGCCATCTACAGTAATCTTTGTACAAGAATACATTTATGTTCTGTTAATAAATGTTCTGTTGGCCACGTTATATCGGCAAAAATGTAATGGCTGAGGTAAAAGTTTCATTCCCGCTGTTTAAATAGCATAATGGTTAAAGACACAGTCTGCCACATAGAAAACTGTGGACCAGCCAGGTCCAATTTTCAAGCTTTACAGAAAACAATCCTAGACCTTCAACTCGTGCTGAATTACCAATAAATTACGCTTTATCCATAGGCCCATTACATAACAGAGTATAACATTACAATCCTAGAAGGCACCTTATTTGAACTCATAAAAATATATTGGTATTTAGACTGATGATATGAAGTCATTTAAAATACAGTACATGTTTTGTTTAGTCAATAAGATCAAGTTCAAGATTGTTTCATTTACAGGAATAGGGCATGCTTATTATTTGATAACAGAAAATAAAATTGTCCAAGTTTCTTTCATGTCAGTTTTGGATTGCTAATATTTCATTTATGTGCATGAAGCATCTTCAATTGTAAAACCTTCAGATGCTGAGTATAACTTTGATTTACACTTGGTGTACTGTACACTTGTGAACATTTGTATTTTATGTGAAAAGGTAGGATGGGCTTTTCTATATCTACAAAACCCTCTTACAGAAACAACCAGCATGTCTGACATCACTCACCAAGGTTGAAGCTACTAATTATAGTGCAAGAGAAAGTGACTGGTTAATTTTGGTTACACCTAGGGTGGTAACTTACCTAGGTTAACTGGCTTTCAGTTATAATGCCCCATGAATATAAAATGAACTCAAGAACCTTGTCATTTTATGAGTTTAGAAGACTGATGATACTTTCTGTTGTTGATAAATTGATTTGCTTTTGATCTAATCCTATCATGTTAGATATTTTAATTCAGCTTTTTTGTTTTTTGCTAGAGTTACTTTTTTTTTACTTTAAATTGTATTTTCAGGTCACAGTTGTGAATGAGAACCAGTCCTCAATGTGTTTTCCCTGAAATAAATAATGCCAAACCTTAAACCCACTTAATAACTTGAAATGTATACCTAATCCTAACCTTATCCCAAACCGTTAACCCTGACTTTACCACCTGCAATTATTCCTAAACTTAAACCTGCCTAAAAACTTAACAAGAGACAATTTAATCAGGAGTGATGAATGTTTCACTGAGTGTCAGACAGTATTTTTTTTTTTTATTTATTCATCCCATAGACATTTACCCCCATCCCAGTAAAAAACTTGCATTTTGAGGTGAATTCAAATGACTGGAACTGTATTAAATGTGTTGTTAAAGTTGCAAAGAGTAATGCAAGCAAATTTGCTTAAGCTGTAATTCAGTGGGAAAACTCTATTTTGCCGTTTTTTCCCCGTACCTTTCCACTCTGTGCCTTATCTTCGTTCTGCAGTGTTTGCTGTTTTTGTTCTCCCAATGTCATGCCACAATTCATCCACAATCTCTCTCTGTTCTGCACAACAAATCACTGTTCCCCTCTTTTTGTTTTTGTGACAACAAACAGTGTTTCTTATTCAAGCTCTCAACCCCTTCGCCACATTGTCCCCTCGGCGCCATTGTCTTCTCACTGGCTACTCCGTTTTATTTATGGATTATAAAACTATAGGGGCAGAGAGAATGAACCTAGTGCTGTGCACACGGCCAATCCTCCCAGGTGGGCACTGCCAAGGGAAGATTATGGCCTTGTCACCAACCGGAGCCTTCTGACACCCCTTACTACCCCTGCCAACTCTACCTCAACCGTCCAACATGACTAACAATGTAAATATGTGGAGACATCAGGTTACGGGAAACAACATTAGCATGTTGAATTATTTCCTGTCACCTTTGACCTCATCAGTAATCTCCCACCCTCTGTAGTGGCACAAACAACTGGAGGTTCCTGTTTTCAGGAGAAATGGAAAGAAAGAACCAATGACAAAATGTCCAATTCCATGTGAACTAGGCAACACTCTGTATTAACTCTTACGCTACACTGGCTGAACAGAGCAAAAGCCTCCCCTGAAGTTGTTTTTCCTCTGGACAAGACCAGTAATTGGTTCGGTACAGACATGTTTGAGCATTGGAAAAATAGAACAAAGTAAATGTCATCATAACAGGATTCATTTATCATGTCACATTGCAGTGGGGCGGTGTGATCGTCAGAAGATGGGTGAATGTGTCGTCTTTTACCTAAGTAGTTAAATGACGATTGCAAAATTTAAAAAAAGGATCAGTAGCTTCTGCAGGGAACTGTTTTCTCATTATTTTTCAAATCCCTTCCAAAGGAACCAATAGTTAAGGAATGCCCTTCACTCCATTTTGATTTCTACTTTGTACTGCCAGGTTGAAATCATTCATCGTTCATTACATAACTTATTTCTAAGCAGCCGCAACAACATTTCAATGCATGCTTTGCAAGCATTCCAAAAGGAGCAGCAGCTTACTGCAGTCTGCTGAGTGTTGACTCCATTTCCTATCCTCTCGCTATCCTGAGGTTGCTGTCAAACTGTCAGCCTTCTTGCTAGGCTACTTCCACATGCCCAGTTGCAATTCATTACAACAAGGGTGAGCTGATACTCCATGGGAGCCTGTGCTGGCATCCTACTATTGATTTGCTGCAGGTGTAGGGTAACTGTGTTGTGAAACCCAGGAGAGAATTTCTCATCTTTCAAGGTCAGAAGAGCTGAAACCAGGCATTAAAGCTGAAGTACGTAACTTTCAAGAACTGGAAGTATTTCAGCATCATTTTCCCAGAAATCTCACCTGTCCCTGGTGTGACATCACTCTTAAAGCCCCACAAATTATCTGTTCACTTTATTCAGCTCATCTAAAAAATATGCCTTCATCTGCCCAGGTGAGTTGACGTGCCATTCTCTTGATTACATATACTAAAATGAATTTAACTAAATGTATCCTGTCTGATGTAGCATAAATACGGAAACGTGAGAATAGCTAGCTACTAGTCTAAACTCGCCTTGGTAATGTTTTCCGATATCAGTACTACGAGCTGGACTGGTAAGCAAAGCAAACAGCATGTACAGACGGCTACATAATTACCTTGGCAGCTCGCCTCTTTATCCACAGAAAGTTAGCTAGTTAATCAAATTGGCCAATAGTTTTTGCCAGGTAAGTAGTTATAGCCAGTTGCTAACCACAGAATGAGGTTATTCTAGGCAGCAAACATTGTCCTTGCTGGCAAGCTGACGTTATACACCGTATACAGATGTTTTTCAGATGCAGGCCTGGGACCATCTGATATTGTAGATGTTCATCCAAGATCCAGATTAATAGAACATGTGTTAATACAAAATATACAAATATTAATAGCGATGTGTTAATACAAAAAAGGTACACACTTTAGCTTTAACCTAAGCAAGTAGAGACCAGGGGCAAAATTTATTGTGCTTCAATGTAATACTCAGTTCTAATGCACCTAGAAATTTTATGATTTTTTGTGCGCAACAAATTATTGGGATTTACAGTACAAACACCAGATATTTGTTTGCCGATCAGACATAGTGATGTCAGTGGGTTCTGATATACAGTACATAGCTTTCTCTGTGTTTGTGGTAGATACCTATTGTGTTTTTTTACTGTGTTCATCTATATGGACCCATTATCTTATATTGCATAGGGCTTGTGGAATGCTGTGTTTTCATGGGTAAAAAGTAACAAGAATATCTGTAATATTCCATCCTTTGGAGCTACAATAGGTAATATGCTGTATTATGAAAGTACAGAGGATCGGAAACACTAAGCTCCTTTGGTGTTCAACTATTAAATGGGCAAAAAATAAATGGCTGCCTAATTGAATAATGGCAATATGTTTTTATTTTTTCGTGCATACCCACATTGATTGTCAACGTTATCCGAAAATGTGACTTAAAAATAAAATAATTCTAATAAATAACATATTATTGTAAAAGTTTACATATTTCGACGCACACATACATAAATGTTATTAATTGTACCAAGTATATCTTTAACATTTTGTCTTACAATCAAGAAAATCAATTTTGACTGTGAGATGATATTTGGTGCCAGACGTTGCTCCTGCATCTCCTGGGATCGTCATGCACTAGAATTTACAGAGTTTACAGAGAACTGTGTGATAAACAAAAACATCCAGTGAGCGGCAGTTTTATGGGCAAAAATACCTTGTAAATAACAGATGTCAGAAGAGAATGGCCAGACACATTCTATATGACAGAAAGGCCAGATACACTGAAATAAGCACTCATTAAAACAGTGACGTGCATCTCTGAATCTACAATGTCTTGAACCTTCAAGCACATGGGGTACTGCAGCAAACTACGCCAATGGTGTAACAGTCTGGGCAATGTTTTCCTGGCACACATTAGGCCCCTTAATAAAAATTGAGCATCATGTGAATGCCAGAGTGTACCTAAACACTGTTTCTGACTGTGTGCATCTCTTCACAGCCACAGTTTACTCGTTCTCAAACGGATAAATCCAGGAGAGCAGTGTGCCATGTCACATGCTTCCATGAACATGACGGTCACTTCAGTTTACTACAATGGCCTGCAGTCTCCAGATCTCAGTCCAATAGAGCATGTATTCATACTGTAATATAAAGCAATGCGACCATCAAAATTTTGTTTGGTCTGTTCCTGCCTGTGCTTGCCTTCCCTTAACGTATTAACCTTAATATTGTTATTGTCACTATCTACTGCATAATTCAACAGGTGTGTCAAGAGAAGGATATTAAATTAATTATGTTGGCTCCAGATTATACTTAAAGATGTAATGTACTCATTTGCTGTTTGCAACTCTGAAGTAATATCACTACAATTCGATTGTTGATTTTAGGAAATTACTTTCATTTCAGCGCATCTAATTGGTAAACATGTTAACTCTTGTGAACACTTCTGAATAATTTTCTTGTTAACTGTGAAAAATAACTAATGGTACAAGCAAGAGTGGGAAAATAGTCTCCAGAGAACAATAAAAGCCATCCATCCAAGAAGATTAGAATGTCATGTTGATGAGGGCTACAATTTAAAGAAACTTGGGGGAAACTCAAGTTACTACCCTGATAAAAGACGGGCGAACTGCCACTGCACACCGAGCAATGATGATTACCATTATTGGGATAACAGATGCTAATGTCAATGTTTTCCAGTATGCAGACATCTGAGAAACAATGTTCATGTGCGTAGGGAAGTGCAGCAGGGCGTGGTTTTGGTGGCCAAGGAACTGTAGGTTACATAATACAACTTCCTTTGCTTACAACTGTAGCATCCAATTGTCCAAAACTGCAAACTGCCAGTTCACACGTGACCAGATCTGAGAAAAATACCACCAACAGTCTGTTGTTGTAATTTGGAAGTGGAATGGAATACCTGATTCATCTAAAAAGCAGTCTCAGAGGTTGTCTAGAGGGCCTTCAGAAACACTTCACCCCATCTGCTCAGCTAACGGCTCCCTAGCAACTTCCTCTGTATCTGCTTTGGGGAAGGAGGCAGCGTTACATCCACGCCACACACTTCATTGAAATATTCAGCTTTTACACGTCCTATGCATGCAGTAAAGAAGGATTATTGGTCAACCCAAACTTGTGACAAGGCTATGACAGGGGACTGCTGGACCACAGTGGCGGTGTGATCTCGTGATAAAAGCTCAATTTTCATGGGAAAGAAGGTCTGTTTCCGATCAACAGTGGGGTTCGCTAGATCCTGTCCGCCAAAGACGACCAGCCACTCGTTCTCACCAACCGATTACGGGACTGTGTGGCTGCGTCCCAAACCATCAGATGGCCTGATTGGACAAGCCCGGTTGTTTATATTTACTGTTTATGCTCACTCTGCTTTTACAAGGTTGCTGGCTTTGCACAACCCACTCCACAATCCAAGCCTGGACCGAGGAGCCTGGGACCTCCAACGTGGCTAATCAGAAGCCTGAAGGCTTTGGTATTTTGGCAAAAACTGTTTTATTTTCCATTATTTCCTACCAGAGGCAATGATGTGACCATTCTACAGACATTCTAGTACCCGGTTAAGGGGAAGAAAAATCAACTGTAGGACAAGAGGCATGTTATGTTTAGTTGTGTGCGTGGGCTTGTGTGTGGGCTCTATCTTGTAGTTTCTTTTAGTTTGTTTTATTTAATTGATTATTTTGGTTTGTGAAGGGTTTGATTAGCTTATACTGTATGTTAATCCATCGCATGGAATGAGAATTGTTCTACTGCTTTACAAATCAGCCAATGTGAAGCAACAAATAAAGTTCAGCAAGTATTTTAATTATTTTTTATAAGATACATTAAACACCCCAAAAGGTCATTTTGGGCAGGTGTTTTGTAATTTTAAATAACGTTTCAAAATAGTATACTGGCCATTGCACACACCCTTAATTTGTAGTCCAGTGGTATTACTACTATTCAGTTTTGCTAAACAAAAAACACAGAGACAAAGAAAATGGTTTCTGAATTAACAATTTGCATGATTCAATCCAAAGACAGAGGCCTTTACATTACAATTCCATCTAATCCCCAGAACACAATGTATTCTGGTTAGGCACGTATGCCACAGCTGTACATTTCAATGCATGAACATAGTCATTAATAGCTCACAATGTGCCTTACACATTATATCTGCTATGCACTGTCTATCACAGTACCAATGCATGAATTCAAAATGAGGCAGTCAACGCCAGACACGGATGATCCAGGGATGAAGCTGACACCGTGAAACAACATCTCAACACATTGCGATCTTCATCTGCGATCCATTCTGCTCATTACCCAGCTCTTGTTTCACGACAAGACAGGCTCGACATCATCTCAGCATTCTGCATTGCCTTCTCTTCTCAGTCACTTGGGCCTGCTTTTTGCCGTACGTCGCACTAGCGTTTTCACGAACATTTCCAGTTTGGACCCAGTCGGATGAACCCAACTTCTGACAGCTGTGGTAAAGCAATAAATCATGAAAGATAAGAGGGGAGGCAGGGAGAAAACTCTCGCATGTAATTATGCACGATGGCACTTGGCTCATGGCCACGCTCGCATTTTGATTGCTGTCGTCACACACCTCATGACAGCAGGCCCAGGTGTGTCTGTGCGTGTGTGTGTGTGTGAGACAGAGAGAGAAAGAGAGAGAGAGAGAGAGAGAGAGAGAGAGAAATGGCCTCAACATATGTTACACTATCCTGGCCTTTGGCAGTCATTTTCTCCATTCTATTGTGCAGAAAGGAAAATAAAGATACAAGAACAAAAAAATAACACCATCTGCTGCATACATTAAATATAAAACTATATGATTTCCTGCCCGGGAGTTCTGTTGGATTATCGTAATTAGTTAAAGATATGAAAAATATTAGCATTATTTTATATACGTATGTCATCGACCTTTATTTATAGAGGTGTTGTGCATTGGGGTGATTACAAGAGTGATTCTAATTAATCAAACAATGTTTTATTCATTCCTGCTGCATGTTTTATGTAATAAATAACACTAGGTGCTGTACATGTTACACAGCTACAGTGATGAGGTATTTTGCTTAATACGTGCAGGTGTTCTGAGGATGCTATTTTGGACTACATATATACATTTCCTGATATTCTTTATCACAAGACAGAGAAAATACTTTTTTCTCTTATTCTTTCTCAGTTTTCTTTGTCTCCCTTGAGTGTTATACAGGACATGCAGGAAAACCAACTGTATGTTGATGAACACTGTGATTGAAAGATTAGGAAATTCAGATTTTATGTTAGGCTTTAATGGGCTTTCCAAAAAACATAATAATCATGAAAATAATTACTAATTAGTTTTTTTTTTTAAGAAAATGCCAAATCTATGCTGCGCATGTCTAAACACCCAATAATGAGGATCTGATGGCTTAATAATTGATGTACACCCAAAGGACTGGTATTTTCACGGTCTAGACTGGCCTCATTCTTGGCAAAAACAGTCTGCACATTATTACTGAGCATAGGTAGGGTAGAAAGTCATTTAATAGAACTTATAATTCCCGTATGAGACCTCCATGTGAACCCAATTTCACATTTCAAAACTACCAACAGGAAATTACAATGAGAGCCTTCATATTAAGTTCAATCGGGCTAGCGTCTCAGAGGAACAGCCATACAATCCAAGTCTCCGGAAATCCGTTCAAAAGACCAAAGGATTACACCGTTTGACTTTCCAGGGGTTTCAGAGGACATAGGATACATCAGAGACACTGAAGGGAAGGGAGGAGACAACACGGAGGAGGGTAATAGCAGAAGAGGAATGAGGGTGGAGACAAAATGGTGGAAATCCATGAGTTAGCAAATAATCCCATTCTCCATCAGCAAAATGCATGAGCCACAGGCAGCGCTCAGACTCGGCTTAGCCCTGAGTGAGATAGTTTCTCCTCTGTTATCATGTCCGGTGCTTAAAAGCCACTTAAAGTGCCTGTGGTATCTGGGAGGAAGGAGGCACCCCACTCACAAAATGTTTTTAGTGCACTGCTACCGTAGCTCCCATAAAATGGGAGAAATACTGCAAGGCAAATGCCATAGCTATCTTTCACTTCCATTAAGTCATCTTGATCAATTTACCACATTGCCACCTTGATTAATTGTTTGCTTTGTCATTGCCCTTTTTTTTTGTCAACAGTAAGGTTTAATTATCTACTTCACCGAACCGGTGTTAGCTAGCATGCTAAATGTCTGGAACGTGTCTTGCACACACCAGCCATCTTAAATTCTCATCTTGTTTTTGCCATCTTTAGTGCTGTTTCATAATGTCAGGTGGGGAAAAATACACTGTCAACATTCATGAGTTAACTCGTAAAGGCACATTATTTTAATGCTCCACTGCCATTTAATTATTTGTACATATTCATTAAGCTGGGCATAATGCCTGTCTTCACAGGAAATGCATTTGAGTGGAAAAAAAAAAAACTTTTTATTCTACTTCTCTTTCAAAATTCTTAGACATGCACACCTAAAAATGTGAAGTAATTAATTTAATGTGCATTCATAAAAAACCTGTATGTGATCTGTAAGAATCAATTAAAGGGTAAAAACAGAAAACTGCCGCAGAGAAAATTTAGAATTTTGCCTGAACACGATTTGATTATTTAGAGATGGCTGTGACATTCCCAAAAAAGACAGTCAATTTTATTACTTGATACACTGCTAAATGGAAAATGTTGCTCTCTGCCACGGTGGATATTTGTAAGATTAAAAAATAATTGGATTTACATTGAAAATGTAGCTATAACCATTACATAACTGTGGTGTCCTGAAATCTGCTGATAGTGTCGAAACAGCTCAGTGGAAATATGTAAGCAAATGTAAGATCATTTTGTGTTTTAATCTTCTATGTATCCTAATCCATACACGGGCAAGATCCTACAGTTTAAATGGGAAGCTAGCTATCTACATTATTGGCTAAACTGTACCAAAGACTTATTTTCCCTGCCAGCTATTGTTAGCTGTTTATGTACCCTGAAATCGAGAGCCTATGTACAAAACATGCTGTTATTCTTAAATAGTTAATCTGATACTGATGAGAACATCCTCACATTTAAGATGACATCTGGCGCTTGAACGTCATTGTCATCGTAAAATGAATGTCAGCCACCTGTTTCCTAAAAAATATTGTACAAGGGTAAAACTCACAGCAACATGTTTGAATGCACTATTGCCAACTTTCAAAGCAATGTTACTTCCCTGTGTTTTCTTACATAGTAGTTTGAAGCTCAGAGCCTACACCATTTTGAAACAAGCATAAAAAAGCCAGCTGGAAACAAACATTACATTTTGAATGACTGCCAAAGGCCAGGATAGTGTAACAAACATTACATTCATCCATGAATTATCGGATGAATTTCAACACACCCAGATAGGTACATTGTGTTTAAATTAGCCATTTTCCGACATCCATGTTTGCATTAAGGACTTCTAAAAATAACTCTGCTGGCTTGTCTGTTCATGAACTGCATTGGTGCTTAGCGGCTTTAAAATGTTGTGCCCTATCTCTCTCCAGACAGCAAAATGGGATTACTAGTAACATAATAATAATTTAAAAAGAATGTTCTACCCAATTTTACCCCATTTTCTCTGAATTTCATGTTATCTAATTTGTGATTATGGCCTTGCCTCATCACAGCAACTCCCTGCGCCAGCTGAAGGGAACTCCCAGTAGGCTCGGGAGACTAAAAGACATTTAAGTCATTTAGCAGACAGTTATCCAGAGCAACTTGCTCAAGGGCACACCAACACATCTTTCACCTCATCATCTTGGGGAATTCAAAACAGCAACATTTTGAGACTCTCATCAGACGCTAATCTGGCAACCTTTCAGTTCCATTGAGGCAGCCTATGAAAGCTATAGATAGCCTGTAACATAACGTGCGACCTTATTACTTTTTTTATTTGGCATTACACTCAGAATTGACCCCCCCCCCCCCAAGTGCCATTACAATGGTTCATTTACCACATCACTTTATTCACGCTCATGTCTTTGTAATACTGAGGGTGATACTGATCAACTGTCTCCTGGACTACAGTGCAAAAACATTGATGTGGCCAAAAAGAGAACTCTTATGATCTTCACCCGGCACAGCCAGAAGAGAACTGGCCACCCCTCGGAGACCAGCTCCCCTGTAGGTTTCTTCTTAGGTTTCAAACCTACCAGGAGGTTTTTCCAAGCCACTGTGAATAAACCTCTTGTTATTGCTTGCTTTTTGGGTTTTTAGACTGGGTATCTGTACGAGCACTATTTGAAAATGAAAAAAGGGCTTTATAAAATTACATTTGATTGATAGATCAATTATGATACTGTTTCCTTTTTCCCATGAATGAGCCACCTCAATTGTATGAAAATGCACTTCTCAGTATGTAAAGTACATAACGAAAGTAAGACTGGTGAAATCCTCTGTAGCCAAATTCTTGTGAAATGCAAGAGCTTGCGGCTCATATCTCATGGCATGCGGTGCAATGCCTAACCAAGGAATATTCCATCCGTAATCAAGTAAACCAGCAGTATTAAAGTGTGGAAGCACGAACAGCATGTTCTGTAGGACAATGTCAGCGCGGTCCTTGGTGGCAAACACGCAGCCTCCTTGATTTCTATCCCAGGGTTGCGAACAAGTGAATAAATGTGCATGTCAGATGCAGTAATGCTTTTACATGGAAACAGTTCACGCTTGAGCTCCTTGAGATGATGATGATGATATTAATGATTTGTATGAATAAAACGGGTACTTCACGTTCTACAGTGCTGCTTGTGATGATGTGAAACATGTCTTCCACTGCACTGTCAACTTGGTCATACATTATAACTGCCCACAGGCTCATATCACACTGATTATAGTAAGTGTCACTAGTGATGGGAGCATGTTGTGTTGGCCACAATGACAGACATTGAGAGGGCATGACAGACATTCGTGTGGTTCACATATTTTGCGAACCGCCGCTAGTTTGGCCTCAAAACCTTTTCCAAGCATTTGGCCGGCAGACGGCTAGCAGCTGTTCTGCTTCACATTTTCTGAGTTTCCAAAGTGATTTGGACCTGTCAAAAAATGGCCAAAGGTTTCACGGTCGTCTCCAGGCTGGGTTTCTCTACTATCATTCTCAGAAGCAGATGAGGTACATTGCTAGAACTGAGGTGTCAAAAGGTCAAAGCTAGACCAAATGTCACCACATCCCAGTGTGGCCTGCAGATCAAGGTCATTTTATTTATGGGTTGGAAGGATGGGGGTGGCCAGACGCACACCCACTCAAGACACTGCTCATGCCTACACAGGTGGAGTACCCCAGGGGAGTGTTCTGTGCCCTTAGCCTTTTTGTGCTCCTGTTCTTTCAATAAAAATATTCAGACAGAAGGGATTCAGAGGTATACTAATGCATACCTATCAAAATGAAGGGCATACAATGTAAACTTAAAACTTGAAAAATGAAAACCGCAACAGAAGAGCAAAATTAATGGAGATATAAGGCTGTGCTTAGAGGTTTTCAGGACATTTTTTTGGTTTTGTAAAAGCTTTAGCCATGGCATAAATGGCTACTAGAGGGAACAGGTAAATGGGCCACTTACCTTTACAATAAAAGAACAAAAATAGAGTTTCTGTAAATTGATGCTGACTGCCAAATTATAGTATCGGTGCTTGTGCTTTAGTTGACAATGAAATGAGAAAAGAACGTAAGCTCTCTGCACTGCATGTTAACTGCTTGTAAACCCTTCAGTTAGAGCGGCATGTTGAGGAGGTATTGAATTGTAACAACAACAACCCAAAATTTGGGAAAAATAAATAAATTATTGAAATATGAATAAATGCACAATTAATAAAATTACAATAGTTCACACGTTATGTATTTTTACAGACAAATATGAGCATGTTTTCTTTAAGAACATGAGAATTACAATCCTGATTGTAAGTCTTCTTCAGGAACATATTCTCTGCTGACAAGGTGATCTGTAAATTGGGAATTTAAATAATATGTGGGAATGCAAGTGCTTGGCCCTTTATAGCAATTAATAACAGTGGACCTACAGAATCAGGAACAACTGAACATGATAATTTTAAACATATTACAAAGCTTCATAAAAAAGTATATAAAAGAGCTTTTGACTGGGCTTAGCAGTACTTAAAAGAAAATACTAGGAAAATATGGGTGGCTTATGTTCTTTTATAAAAATAGCTATCAGAGCAGGTTAATTTCATTCTCTATGCTGCTAGTGCCAAAGCTGACTGTGGCATTCCCCCCTCTGAGAACATATACCTCCCCCTACCAGCCATATTAACGCCTCCATCTTGCTCGAGCACACAAGGTGACCTAGTTCCTCATGAAATGAAACAGCCCTCCCCACTTTCATCAAAGCACATGCACGTTTATCTGACCTCAACACTGCAGAGATGAAATTCGGGCAGCATCCAAGAATGCATGGTTTGTAGAGACAGACTGTCAAGTGCCTGGTTGTCTAGTTTAAGTAGTGTTTCTGTGGCAACTCAAAATTGTGTTTTTGATAACATCTGTGGTGTGGTCAGTTACTGATTTACTGGGTAAACAAGCAGGAACCTATCAAGTATAATTCAGGACATATTTTGCCTTCTTTGATTTCATCTTTGATTTTTAAATTATTGAGTCTGATTTATCTCACCTTGATCACATTCCCATCACAGCTCACTCTTTAATTTGAATAGCCAATGAGACCATTATGTCTACATGCAGAGAGGACGTGAATCAAGCAACATTTTGCTAATCATCTAACATCTCGATCACTGAGGAGTGACTGTTGCAAAACATGCAGCACCTCAATTAGCCATGCAAGGCTTCCTCACTTTCCAATTAACCATCTAATGACAAGTGCCTGTCTGATGGTTGATCTAAGAAAAAAGTAGCAACTGCCTAGGCAGAGGCTAATGAGGATCCCAATAAATATGTTCCATGAAATCTTACCAGGCAGATTCCAATTTACAGAATGCAGTTTGGTTGGAGGTTCCAAATTACCTTTCTCTATCTTAAGAGGTCCTGAAAATACTAGGTACTATGTATGGGTGATCAGAGGAGGAACATAGACTGTGAAGACTGATTAATTTAATGAATGAAGTGAAACCAGTATGTACAACAAACCATTCTTTCATACTTAATTCAAACAAATTCATGCCTACCCACTGGGCAAAATCATTAGAAATATAAAAAAATGTCTTCACAATGTCTTTTCAACATCCTTTGCTCAGTGGGAGAAATGTCCAGTACAGTTAAAATGTCCCAATCTAATGACCAACATATGACTAACCCTAACTCTACAGCAGCTGCTCACCAAAAATGGTGCAACTACTGACTATAGAAAATCGTAGTGCATCTATATAGTTGAATTAGCCCAACCAAAGTAGGTCTTAATAATACAGCCAATTCCTTTTTAATAGTATAACAAAAAAGTAGTTAATATATCAGTGGTTTCTGTAAACATGGGTTGAATAAAAAAAATGCATATATTAATCTTAAAAACTATAATATTCATTTTAATAACAATAATAAGTATATACAGCTATTCTGTTATAACAAATGTTTAGTTATGTACAAAAAGCCATGCTACTGAATTTCTTTGGATAGATGCACTAGCTAAGGAATTGCCAGACAGCAAGACTGTCCTGTCAGGGATACCACTGGATGAATCAAACCTAAATGAAGAACAACTTGGTATCCAGAAGTCAAGGGTCCTTGTGAAGAACACAGTGTTATGAGCTGCAAATAACCAAGTCTCAATATGTTGATGGCACTGCACGAGATGGAAGATTGACTTTTGTCCCTGTTTGGTGCCTCTAGTGCTAAAACACATTTTGATCTAAATGCGGTGGTAGTATTGCTCTTCAAACACACACATGCTCCCTTACAGTGTCCTCTCATTATCCGAGGCATGGTTGGGCTTGCCGTCCATTGCCAGCATGGTCTCTGTCGATAGAGCAAAGATGTCACTCTGCAGTCAGGAAGAGGAAAAAGGCACAAACAAATAGAAATATTGTTCTGTAAATCCGACCATCTGGGTTTACAGAACAATATCTGGGTTTACAGAACAAAAAAGGATGTCTGTTGCTAAGTTTTCTCATGATGTCTCAAGGGCACACACGTCAACCTCTTAAGTTCTTCCTCAAATGACCTCAGAAACCTTGTTTATACCCATACCATTCACAGTGAAGCCCCTCTTACAAGTTTCTTAACCAGAAAATACAGTAGATTGGGTTGGAGAGTGGCGGCAAAGTTCTAACAATGGCAATGTTTCCTGCGGTAAAGATCCCGAATAATGAATACAGAACCACATGTTTTATTTTGTCATGGCAGGACGATAGGGAGCAGAGTCAGACAGGTACATAGAAGGAGAGAGTAAGGAGGGGACAGTCATTTCAGCTGGCATTCCAATCTCTATCACAAAGGGTCATAAGTGGTTTGGAGTCACAAGCTTCCAGAATACAGCACAGTTTCTCACACTTAAACATGGCTGCTCACTACCGGGAGAAGGCAGACAAAAAATAAAATAAAAAATAATGAAACTCTAAATGTCATCAGTGTAAAAGTGTATCAAAGCTCATTGCTATTCCCTTCAATGTGTCGTGATAGACAGCAAGGAGCACTGGGCTCGATCAACTGCAGGGCAATGATCAAGTACTGCGTAGTACACATCTTTTCTCCTGTCATAATGCATGAACATGGCAAAGTCGCCCCTATTTCCCAGCAGTCTTTCCGTGGAACGGAATTGTGAATAGAGACATTACTATTCATCCTCTCTCCCTCCATGACTGTTTAACCGTTCGGTACAACCGTCCATCAGCGGTTTTCATGTCCCATCAAAGTTTTTCATCCTCCAACCAACTTTAAATAATTTGCTTCTTGTTCTTTCAACAATAGCTTACAAACTATTGTTGAATACTTGGAAATAATGAAGTCTCAGCGGGCTGACACAAAGGAACGAGCGTGTGCGGAGGAAGTGATCAAATGTGGCCTTGAGCCAAGCGCCTTTGTAGATGGTCGTTGCATTGCCATTGATCTGGGAGGTGGATACACCCGAGGAATGCATAATTCATGCACTTTGTCTAACTGCGGAAGGGAGCAAGTCTCAGGGAATAATGGGGTTGGATGGGCAACATACCACCACTACCGGAAGAGCTGGGACCAGATCATGGGGGTAAACGGGGTGCCCCAAGCCATGAGTGTGTTCAGTGCGACCAAGGGAGTACTACGGCTTTCATCTCTGACCGGCACTGTGGAGATAATGTACAGTACATTGCTCTAAAGTACACTTTAACCTACTTAAGCCTAGGCCATTACTTTGCACACTGATGGCCAGGGAATATCAATAAAAGAATATGTCTGAGATAGCAAAATGAATGTGGCAGGATGCTCTATACCTTACCAGATAAGATCTCTGAAGACAACAGCAAAGATGTCTGCTCTATGTAATAAAAGACAGTCATTGTCCCTAATGTTAGCCCGATTCTGAATTCACCTCCTGTTCCATGACTTAACAAAGCTTTCAAAACCAGATGGTGGTTAGTGGCTGTGTTGTTTTCCCATCTACAGTAGCAGTGGAAGATAGTCAGTGTTGGTACAGAAAATGGGTTTTGCTGCCCTACTAAACCAAAGGGCAGTAACAGCTCAGAGTGGAACTGGGAAAAATTGCTTTACATTTTTACTTATTGTCCAGCCAAATGAGAAGCAGACAGATTACTGGAGATGTGTTTTTCAGTTTTCTCATTACCAAATGAATTTGTGTTCATATCAACCCTGAACTTTGAACCTTGAACTCTGAGCCCCAAACTCTGAAACCTGAACTCTGACAAATCGTAGATGGCAGCTATTACCCTTCTTTCTTGGTACACCTACTGAAATATGTTCCCATTACATTTTTTTTACATTAACTGGTGTGCATGAATGTATTTGTATGCAGCTGTCAGTTTCATCTAGTACTTGTAGATATCAGCAAACAATTACCAATAATACCATGGTAAACTCTAGAAACTGCAGCCCAAATTCAACATGGAAATATAGCAGTAACTGTGGAGAATGATGTCAGTTTCTGCTTTTTCTCTTGGTATTACTGTGACATTTTGCAGTAACTGCAAAAACATTACCCTCCATTTCAACCGTTACCCAACACAATGCAGGCAGGATATTTGTCAACATGATAGTATTTAATGTGTCAAAAATGTCAGTGAGCACGGTGAAAAAAATCTGTCATTCTGTCCCTGACCAAGACAGTTAACCCGTAATTGCTCCCTGGGCGCTCAGAATGGCAGCCCACTGCACCTCTTCAATCTGGAAGGGTTGGGTCAAATGCAGAAGCCAAATCTTGACTGGACGTCATGTGGAAAATGACAAATATTGTCTTCCTCTTTACATAGGTGACAGAATTCAGGAAACTGGTCTTAAGTCGCATGTCATTACTTTTCAGGACAGACGGAAAAACGTGTTCTGGGAACATTTTGTGTTTTTTGCAGAAATGCCTTCTTGAAGTTGTGAATTTGAATGTGACTTAATAACGAACTAGTATACAAAGTGTAAATACGAATAAAATGTAAAACTCAAGCCCTTGTTTAACCAGCGGAAAATACACAACTTTTCCTGTATTGGCTGAGATAATGAAGGGGCTGTACATGCTGACATACTGAGTTTTGATTGGTCTATCAAGTCACCGGCTTATAACGCGACTACTTGGTCAGTATCATTGTGATCCCAGGAATTTCAACTGTCCACGGATTACTTTTGCAAACAAATGGCATCCATGACAGAGACAATGGAAGCCAACAGACCAAACGTAAATGACAAAGGACTTCGTATGTAATCAGAGCATTATTCAGTCTGCCGCGAAACATTCTTACATGTGTATGGGTAAGTCTAACATTTGCTAATAATTCCTTTTCAGAAAGTTTTCACATTCCTTTGCATTGCTAGTTATCTAGCTATAGCTACTGACGTTACTGTTAACGTTAGCTAGCTAGGTAACAACGTTAACTTACCAGCTAGCTAACATTTCCTGGTGTCTAGCTTGTTCGTTGGGTAGCTAGCTTTGCCTGATGATTAGCTATACTTTAGTAAATAATACAGTAACATTTGTGTGTTGGCTATCTAGCCGAACCATCAATGCAGATAGCTAGGTGTGTTTCAGGAAGTGCAAGTCACTTATTTCGGTAAGCTACCTGATTGACTAGTCATTCATCCAGGTGTGTGTGTGTGATTATGACCAGCTATTATGAGTAGACAAAAAAAGTGATGTGGGCAACCCAGTCCATCAGTGCAGTAAGACTGCTAAAGAGCTCAGTGGCTGTCCACCTGCACTCAAACTATCTGCACTCACATTGCTGCTACTATTTATTATACATCCTGCTGCTAAGCCACTTTACCTTTCATTGTACTGTTGCTACCTGATGTATCAAGTGCATGTGAAAAAACTAATTTTATGTGGTTTGATATAGTATATGTTTATTAGAGACTAACCAGACCAGTTTAGCACAAGGTCAGAGTGTCCCCATATCAATACTTAAATAGCTGGGTGGGGTTAAGGCCTAAGACGGTGTGTACTACGCTGAATGGGCGTAAACAAAGACCAGCTCTCTGGCAAGTGTGAATCTTTCATGGCTTTTTTCTCAGAAATAAGTAGAGCAGATTATCAACTTTTAAAGCAGCATATCTTTCCCATAACTTCATCAAACAGTATTGTATTACAGGTAGTCGTCAACTTACGACCGGGATACGTTACGGAACTCGATTTGGTTATAAGCCAGCCAAGGAGTAATAACTTAGTATATTCATGTCCCCTGTGGCCAAGTTTGTGTTCTCTTACTATGCTCGCTCAGCTCCGTTTTCTAAGATTCATTACAGTACCATACTCTCAAGTTTTATACAACAAAATAAGAGTATACCATGCTTTTTACTTCGGTCGTGGACGGTCGTAAGTCCGGGCGGACGTAAGTCGCATAGGTCGTAAGTCGACGACTAAACTGTACAGTGGATATAAAAAGTCTACACACCCCTGTTAAAATGCCAGGTTCTTGTGATGTAAAAGAATGAGACAAAGATAAATCATGTCAGAACTTTTTCCACCTTTAATATGACCTATAACATGAACAATTCAATTAAAAAACAAACAAAGTCTTTGAGGGGGGAAAAATAAAAAACTCACAATAACCTGGTTGCATAAGTGTGCACACCCTTACAACTAATACTTTGTTGAAGCACCTTTTGATTTTATTACAGCACTCAGTCTTTTTGGGTAGGAGTCTATTAGCATGGCACATCCTGACGTGGCAATATTTTCCCACTCTTCTTTGCAAAAGTGCTCCAAATCTGTCAGATTGCGAGGACATCTCCTGTGCACAGCCCTCTTCAGATCACCCCACAGATGTTCAATTGGATTCAGGTCTGGGCTCTGGCTGGGCCATTCCAAAACGTTAATCTTCTTCTGGTGAAGCCATGCTTTTGTGGATTTGGATGTGTGCTTTGGGTCGTTGTCATGCCGAAAGGTGAACTTCCTCTTCATCTTCAGCTTTCTAACGGACGCCTGAAGGTTTTGTGCCAAAATTGCCTGGTATTTGGAACTGTTTATAATTCCCTCCACCCTGACTAAGGCCCCGGTTCCAGCTGAAGAAAAACAGCCCCAAAGCATGACGCTGCCACCACCATGCTTCACTGTGGGTATGGTGTTCTTTGGGTGATGTGCAGTGTTGTTTTTGCGCCAAACATACCTTTTGGAATTATGGCCAAAAAGTTCAACCTTGGTTTCATCAGACCATAACACATTTACCCACGTGCTTTTGGGGGACTTGATGTTTGTTTTTGCAAACTTCAGCCGGGCTTGGATGTTTTTCTTTGTAAGAAAAGGCTTCAGTCTTGCCACCCTACCCCATAGCCCATTCATATGAAGAATACGGGAGATTGTAGTCACATGTAGCACACAGCCAGTACTTGCCAGAAATTCCTGCAGTTCCTTTAATGTTGCAGTAGGCCTCTTGGAAACCTCCCTGACCAGTTTTCTTCTCGACTTTTCATCAATTTTGGAGGGACGTCCAGTTCTTGGTAATGTCTCTGTTGTGCCATATTTTCTCCACTTGATGATGACTGTCTTCACTGTGTTCCATGATATATCTAACGCTTTGGAAAATATTTTGTACCCTTCTCCTGACTGATATCTTTCAACAATGAGATTCCTCTGATGCTTTGGAAGCGCTCTGCGGACCATGGCTTTTGCTCTGAGATGCAACTAAGAACATGTCAGGAAAATCCCACTAGAACAGCTGAACTTTATTTGTGATTAATCAGAGTCACTTTAAATGATAAAAGTTCTGACATGATTTATCTTTGTCTCATTTTTTACATCACAAAAACCTGGCATTTTAACAAGGGTGTGTAGACTTTTTATATCCACTGTATATACCATTACAAAGCTCTGAATCTGGGCCTTTATAAAATGTAAAAAAAAAAAAAAAGAAAAGCTGCAAAACTCTGATTTTGCGATAGGACCCTATTAATTAATTCTGTCACAGGTATGGGTTGAGGGGAAATCACATTTTGAGTCTGGCATAAACCCAGACAGGCGCAACTATGCATGTTAATCAGAACTGCTGAGATGCATGAATTATAGAAGTGCATGAATGTAATTATGATTCTTCTTATCCCTTACTGTTTGAGTTTGTATTGTCATTGTGATCCACCTCTGCTATTAAATAGGGCAAAACTCAATATAGATGTAGTATCTTTATTTGCTCACCATGTTATTGCAGGAATTTGAAAATCTGTAGCATTCTATGGTTTAAAAAGTTTCGAATTTACAGAAAATGTATTGACTAAAACAAAATGTGACTAGTAATAAATCCCTCTTGCCACCGTATAAATTTCCTGTTTTAGAAAACATTCCCAAATTAAGATCCTACATCTGCATGTGACACAAACAAGCAGAAAAAAAAGTTTCAAGATGTTTGAAAAACATTCATGCAGAACTATCACATTACTTTGGCCTGAGTGCTTTTAGAAATAATGCATCTTAACGCGTTCATATCTTTTCAATAATTAAACTTGGCGAAGTGATGTGAATGGGCACAATTTCTACCTCAGGCAAAGCATGTGTGCCTGAATGTGAGTTAAAATCCTTTAGGGTGCTCATATGGCAGAGTTGCATAAGAGTAATTACACAATAATTCACTTAAGTGGCATTTTGTTAAATATATTATAAAAGGACTCCAAATATACTGCTGTCTCCACATGTGCTCGACTAATCTCCAATCCGTCCTCCCTGCCTCCTCATTCACCCGTGTTGCCAAAATCTGTTTTAACACGCTGACTAGGGAATCTTTCTTTGTGGCTTCACTGAATAGTGAGATACCTCCCTTGCCCCTATTTACTAACGTAGCCATGGAAAAGTCAGGAGCATGATTTAGATCAAATGACATGAACGATGCGAACACGTGCTGGATTGCAAGGGTTTTTCGGCAGCGGAAGTGGCGTCCCGTTTACATTCTGGGAGAGTTCATCCTAAGCCCTACAATCACAGACAAGCTCCTGTTGAATAATTGAGCTACTTGACTCGTCACTGTTCTCATTCAGCACACTTACTCGTCCTCTGTCGGTTCCACTCAAGTCCTCCAGACAGACAGAGATTAAAGGGCATGTGCTAAACTAGCCCTGAAGGAACCGACAGACTGCCACCCTACAGACTCCGTCAAGACCACATATTTGATCCAAAGTCTGTTTATAACACCCAACAGACGCTTTGATTTCGCCCCGAATCGGTGTCTGGGGTGCCGACGTGATAAGGTGTTTCCTGTGTCCAGCAATCACAGCGTGTGTATTTACCATGAATGCAGTATAGCACGAGCAAACTGTGCACATTATAAAACTGCAATCTGTCAAGTGTGATACAACCCGCCACACCCCCCTCCACCCCCCCCACCCCTTCTTAATACATCAGTGTGGACAGGGGCCAGCTTGTGACCAGGGGACCCTGAGCTGGGCAGAAAGGCACCCGCGGAGGTCCCTGGCCATCCATTATTTGATCATCACTGTGGCCCTGGAGACCAGGGATTTAACAGTAATGCATGCTCATTGATTTATAATTCACAGCCACGTTGGCAACCAGGGGTGGGAATTACACATGTTGACAATAGCAGCCACGCTTGTACATGAAAAAGTAAAGGTCATCATTTAGATGTTGTGGCTTTTTTCCCAGCTCCTGTGACAAAGGCGGGGGATTAGCATCTTGTGTGCATCCAGTTTCACTGAAGGAATGGTGGAATCTGGGTAGTCTGCAATGTTGGTGACACAGTTGTTAATCTTCGTCAATATTCAAAAGATGTCGGTTTATCTGTTTGATTTAGGAAACTGTTCCATCTACATTTAAATGAACACTATTGTTGTACTTTGCCAAAACACTAGAGAATAGTTATTGGATCATTCAAATCAATCAATCAATCAAATTTATTTTATAAAGCCCTTTTTACATCAGCAGTTGTCGCAAAGTGGTTTTATAAAACACACAGCCTGAAACCCCAAAGAGAAAGCAACAAAAGGGTAGATGCACAGTGGCTAGGAAAAGCTCCCTAAATGTGCCAAATCTTAAGAAGAAACCTAGAGAGGATCCAGGCTCTGAGGAGTGGCCAGTCCTCTTCTGGCTATGCCGGGTGAACATTTTAAGAGTACAAATTGTAAAAATTAATAAATGCATGTGGTCTGTGTCCAGAGTCTGTAAAACATCAGTGTAGTGGCAGCTGAAATTGTACCAACCCAAACACTCACAACTTCCTCTTACATAGTGAGGTTCATGAATCTGTGCTGGTGGTGATATTACCTGTTGCATCATCAAGTTGATAAAGCAAACATGTCAGGGGATAAATACATTACATGGAATTAAAGACAGTAAGTTCTGGATTGTTGTGTTCGCCCTGGACCCCCTCAATTTTCCCCATGGACCCTGAGGCCAGTCCAGAACAGTGAGTTCTCCCTGGACCTTGAGGCCAGTCCAGAACAGTGAGTTCTCCCTGGACCTGGAGGCCAGTCCAGAACAGTGAGATCCCCCAGACCCTGAGGCCAGTCCAGAACAGTGAGTTCTCCCTGGACCTTGAGGCCAGTCCAGAACAGTGAGTTCTCCCTGGACCTTGAGGCCAGTCCAGAACAGTGAGTTCTCCCTGGACCTTGAGGCCAGTCCAGAACAGTGAGTTCTCCCTGGACCTTGAGGCCAGTCCAGAACAGTGAGATCCCCCAGACCCTGAGGCCAGTCCAGAACAGTGAGATCCCCCGGACCCTGAGGCCAGTCCAGAACAGTGAGATCCCCCAGACCCTGAGGCCAGTCCAGAACAGTGAGTTCTCCCTGGACCTTGAGGCCAGTCCAGAACAGTGGGATCCCCCGGACCCTGAGGCCAGTCGGTGTGGACGTGTCAGCATTAGTCTGTCGACAACA
>JACXGI010000397.1:0-65377 GCA_016801175.1 Esox masquinongy
AATTTGGGGTTTTCATTAGTTGTCAGTTATAATCATCAAAATTAAAAGGAATAAACACTTGAAATATATCAGTCTGTGTGGAATGAATGTATACATTATACAAGTTTCTCTTTTTGAATGGAATTACTGAAATAAATCAACTTTTTGATGATATTCTAATTATATGACCAGCACCTGTATATATATATATATATATATATATATATATATATATGTATATATTTTGGAGCAATATGTATATATTGCTCCAAAACGTATATGTATCCATTGTTCAGCATATGTATATATTGTTCAGTCAAATTGTGATTCGTCAGACCACAGTTTCCCACTTCACTTCAGTCCACCTAAAATGAGCTCGGACCCAGAGTAAGTGCTGGCGTTTTTGTATGTTGTTTTTGTATGGTTTCTTCTTTGCATGGTAGAGTTTTAACTTGCATTTGTGGATGCATCAACGTACTGTGTTCACAGGCAATGGTTTTCAGAAGTGTTCCTGAGCCCTTACAGTGATGTTCACTAGAGAATCATGTCTGCTTTTAATGCACTGCCGCCTGAGGGCCCGAAGTTTACGGCCATCCAATATTGGTTTTCACCCTAGTCCCTTGTGTACAGAGATGACTCCAGATCCTCTTAATCTTTTAATGATACTGAGTGCCGCAGATGATGAGATCCCCAAACTCTTTGCAATTTTACGTTGTGATACGTTATTCTGGAATTGTGGCACTATTTGCTCAGGCAGTCTTTCACAGAGTGGTGAACCTCTCCCCATCCTCACTTCTGACAGGCCCATCCTCTCTGGAATTATCTTTTAATATCCAGTCATGTTACTGACATGTTGCCAACTGCCCAAATTAGGTGTGTGATATTAGATTAGATTCAACTTTATTGCCACTGAACAATACAAGTACAGTAAAATGAAATGCAGATACAGTAGCATCTAACCAGAAGTGCAAATAGAAGAGGGCAGAAAATGGTCAAGTATTGAGTATAATATATGTTACAAGAGGGATGTATAGATGTGCAATGCAGGCAAGTGCAAGTACAAATGGCAACTCTAAATGTGCACAGAAGGCAAAATAAATGTGCATGTGCAACTGAAATGCAGGAATAGCAGCAGTGAGGTTCCAGAGGTAGATGTGTACATGTAGCAACTAAATCAGACTTTGGAAAGCAGTGTCAGAGTCAGAGAAAATGTGCAAGTATTAAGTACACTGTATGTTACAACTGGGATGTATAGATGTTCAATTAAGGCAAATGCAAGTACAAATGACAATTGGAAATGTGCAATGAAGGCAAATGAAGGTAGCATGTGCAACTGAATTCCACCAAGTTTAGTTGTTTTTTTTTAGCATTACACAACGTTTCCCGTCTTTTGGTTGGCACCCATAGTACGTCTAGGTTTGGACTAGCTTACCTCTAGTTTCCTAAACTATTCTAAATCTGAATGTAGCTCCTTGCTAAGGACTAAATCTCGATCTTGTGACACTGGTAAAGGAAATCCACAATGAACAGAATTTGCTCCTTACATGCAGCTCTGTAACTTGTTTCTAGCTGAATTGGTTGGGGTTCAACATAATATTTGGTGACGATTGTGTTTTCATGACATTTAATGGCCCATTCAATTCAGTACACAAATGGCTTACTAATGGATTTGAAAGAATGCGATGGACAATGAAAAAAAGTCAGTGTCTTTTTTTTCATAATCTTGGTTCTGTACGCCACCACAAGAGATTTGTGTCTACCATAGACTTTCACATATACTGTATTAAAAGGTTTGTGATATTGCAACTTTAGATTGCAGTTTAGCAAATTTAGTTAAATATGAAGGTCAACGTTTTTTAATTAAAAATAACAGCCACTGAGTATTTTTCTTTTAATAAGCTGCCATTACTTGTTTTTTCTTTACATAAATAGCTGTACTCCTACTTGAGAATAATATTTGAAAGGAAATCCAGAAAGGACTTTTTTATTATATTAGACAAAACTCATATTTCACAATCTGTACACCAATATCCAAATATTTTATCCTTTCTGACACTTACATTCGTATTACATTAAAATACTGCTTAGCTATTTTTTATGGTTTCATTATAAAATCATGGTGGAAGAACACAATCAGCAGGCACTCAGAGGTGTTGGCTTCATGCATTCTTAAATGGTCAGTATGTCTGGACATGGAAATGTGTCAGTTTGGTGTGACAGGGTATGGTATGGCAGTCAACATACACCCTAGTTAAGAACCAACCAGTAGGGCCATGGGAAATGGCTCAGAGTGCACGTGCATTAGGATTGGGTTCTAAATTCTTGTATGTGTTTGATACAGCTGTTAACACTGCATTTTTTTTCATCGAGGGCACCGTCTATGGAAGGGGGCACTATATCCGAATAATTCTTTTTTCTTAGAAACCTGGTGAAATGACAGGGGGGATTGTGCACATACAGACCTTCAATTACTATACTGAAGAACCTATAAGGACGCTTTGAGCATGGCCTAAGTGTTTGAAATCAAAGTAGTTAGCATCATAACCCTCACTGTGTTATCTTTAAAAACAAATTGACTCCTCCAAATTCATCATATTTAACTCAGACAAGGAACAAAAAAAGCTCAAGAGATAGTGGTGGAATTCTGGTTCACACATTATTGATTTTATTTATATCCCCATTCATTTTAATAGAAGCTGTATTTTTATTTTGTTTTCATCTGTCAGGTTTCTGATATCTAGTTTTCTTTTATGACCTTTTGCCACAGCAGGTTTGTGAAAGTGAAAGATTGAGACGTGTCCTCTGACATCTCAGCAAGCCCTTAAGCTTCTTATTACATCTTGGTGTTCAACCATACTTGCTGAAGGAGAGCAAAATCACCGGCAAACAACCACAATTGAGCTTACAGGCACCTGAACTACCATGACACAAGACAACCATTTTACACCAGTGTGCTACACGATGGGCCCTTCAAGCGACCATTCTTTCCACACAGAACATGATATAAAGTAACCAGATATTTATAGACAATATATACACAATACAACAACGGTATGAATATCAAAAATATAACTGAAGAAATACAACAATAAAAAACAAACATAAAAAATAAATGTGTAGGTTTGTTTAGATTGTGTGGCTGTGTTTTGTGTGTCTCTTCACATTTCCCGTTGTTTTGCAATGATTTTCATACACAGTCCCCTTATTACAGGGGCTCAAATATAATTGGACAAATTAACACAATCATAAATAAAATGTTCATTTTTAATACTTTGTCGAGAATCCTTTGCAGGCAATGACGGCTTGAAGCCTAGAACACATGGACATCACCAAACGCTGGGTTTCCTCCTTTGTGATGCTTTGCAAGGCCCTTAACTGCAGCTGTCTTCAGTTTTTGTTTGTTTGTGGGTCTTTCTGCCTTAAATTTTGTCTTCAGCAAGTGAAATGCATGCTTGATCGGGTTGAGATCTGGTGATTGACTCGGCCATTGCAGAATATTCCACTACTTTGCCTTAAAAAACTCCTGGGTTGCTTTGGCAGTATGTTTTGGGTCATTGTCCATCCGTAAAGTGAAGCGCCGTCCAATCAACTTCACTGAGTTTGGTTGAATCTGAGCAGACAATATATCCCTATACACATCAGAGGATGTGGTATGCTTCGGATCATGAGCCAAGCCTTCTTCAGCCTTCTTCATACTTTTTTCTTCCCATCATTCTGGTACAGGTTGATCTTAGTTCCAACTGTCCAAAGAATGCTGTTCCAAAACTGGGCTGGCTTTTTTAGATGTTTTTTGGCAAAGTCTAATCCAGCCTTTCTATTCTTGAGGCATATGAATGGTTTGCACCTTGTGGTGAAGCCTCTGTATTTGCTCTCGTGAAGTCCATTCTTCATGGTAAATTTGGATAATGATGTGCCTACATCCTGGAGAGTGTTCTTCACTTGGCTGGATGTTGTGAAGTGGTTTTTCTTTACTATGGAAAGGATCCAACTATTATCCACCACTGTTGTCTTCCATGGACGTCCAGACCTTTTTGTATTGCAGAACTCACCAGTGCGTTCTTTTTTTCTCTGAATGTACTAAACTGATGATTTGGCCACTCCTAATGTTCCTGCTATCTCTCTGATGGAATTTTTTTTTTTTTTGCTGCCTAAGGTTGGCCTGTTTTACTTGCATTGAGAGCACCTTTGACTGCTTGTTGTGGGTTCACAGCCTTTTACCTGCTTAATTGATGAAGAAATAACAAAGGAATAGCCCACACCTGTCCATGAAACAGCTTTTGAGTCAATTGTCCAATTACTTTTGGTCCCTTGAAAAAGAGGGGACTGCATATTAAAGAGCTGTTATTCCAAAACCCTTCCTCCAATTGGGATGTGAATACCCTCAAATTAAAGCTGAAAGAGTGCACTTTAAGCACTTTAAGGTAAACAGACAAAATAACAAAACTTATGTCAGTGTCCAATTATTTCCGGACCTAAATGTAAATGTAACCGGAAAAAAAACTTAAATAAAAAAATCACTGTGGCATGTGGAAAGGTTTCTTCCCTCCACCGGTGCAATGTTTCCTGTGCCACTGGCTGCAACTCTACCCCAAAGCATGACAGATCCACCCCCATGCTTAACAGTTGGCAAGGTGTTTTAGTTTAACTTCATCAGTCCACAGCACTTGTTTCAAAACCGCATTAGACTTCTCTAGATGTTCCGTCGCATGCTTCTGACATTGGATTTTATGATGAGAATGCAGGTAAGGTTTTCTTCTACTGACTCTTCCATAAAGGTCTTGTTGGTGCCAGCTTTGCTGCACAGTGGAACAGTGCACCACCACCCCTGCTAAAGTCTGCTAAAACGTCCCGCAGAAAACAAATGGGGGTTTTGATTTGCCTTTCTGACCAGCATACGAGCAGTTCTCTCCGAGAGTTTTCTTGGTCTTTCAGATCTCATCTTGCCCTCCACAGTTCTCCTAAACTGACATCTCTTTAGTATGTTTTGCACTGTGGAAACTGCAAGCTGACAATGCTTTGCTATCTTCTTCTAGCCTTCCCCTGCATTGTGGGCATCAGGAACTTTCTTTTTCAGATTACTACACAGCTGCTTAGAGGAACCCATGGTTGCTGATTGTTAGTATAAGGTTTGAAGAGTCAGAGTATTTGTAAAGCTTTGAAGTTGGCACCAGCTGACATTTGCCAATGACAACTGTTGACATGCGTCAGGTCCAGGGCTGTTGCTGATACGGGGAAAGGGGGATATAATTCACAGGGCCCATGGCTTGGCTGGGGCCCATTACTGTGTGGTTTTAATGCGTCAGTGATAATCATTTGTCACTTGAATAAATATTTGAACCCAAAATAATGCAATTAATGATAAATATTGAACTAACTTTCTCTAAATGTAATGGTGAGATACCTCACTGTGCCCCCTTCACCCCTCTCTAAAAAATAGTCTGCTCCAACCTCACGTTCCCACCTGGAAAAAAGGTATTGTACAGTGTGACCGAGTGCGACTCAGTTTGAAGGGTAGACAGGGCAGGAAGATTGAGTCAGAAACGGGAAGAGGGCAAAAGCGTAAATCTAAGCGTAAATCTGGATCACAAAAAAGAGAAAGACAAAATGACACTGCGAAACTACGGTTAACACATTTTTTCACCACTCGATCAAAGGATTTGAGAGCTGAGCAGCAACAGTACACTAGCTATCATGACATAGCGGCAGGCACGCAAGTTAAACGAACACTACAAACGATAACTGTAACTCATAGCTAGTTACGTGACATTGCCCATGCTGAAAACCAACAACAAACCATATATTGATACCTCCAGTATAACAAGTTCTATTGAGCTCAGTTTGGAGTCAATACACAAATTATATATCATTTTGAAGCTTATAACTACCTCTGACAGTGGTGTATACCACACAAAATATGTTTTGGAGTTAATGTGATTAATTATAACAGAGCAAATCAAGTCACATATGATAGCTAGCTAGCTAGTAGTTCCTATGTCCCAATCCTTTGCTTATTTAGATTCTTCCAGAATGTGAATATTGTGAATATGTGTGAATGTTCTGAGGATATTGGAAGTGAGCCTAGCTATCCAAATAATATGTAGAAAGCCTATCTCCCCTTGACCTCCTGAATGCCATCTATAAGATGCAGTTTGAGAGTACCGTAATTTCCTGTTTATAAACCGCAGCTTGTACATATATTTTGACAACATTCTCAACCACAGCGGTTAATACATTAGTGCAGCTAGTACACAAGTTTACATTTTTAAAACCGTTTCCAACAGCAAACTTTTTCACAGATGATTGCTCGTCGATGTAGAGGTCTCAGAAACTCATGTAGCAATATACAGTACATTTGGCGTTACAGGGTTTTCAAAAACATATTTTGTTCTTCAACAAAATAATTTTGGTAGTGCCCTATGATAGATGCTTAATATTAATGTACAATGTATGTACGAGTCATAATTCTCACAGCAAATGTGGTTTTATTCTATGATATTCTGTGCCTCTTGGAGCCATCTGAGTGCAACCTTGCATTTTTAGGCTACCTCATAGTGGCTACTATTCCTTGTATGTACATTCTGCAAATGCTAATTCCGTCATCTGTACTGTTGGAAGAGAATATAAACTTGAAATGCATAATCAGAACAATCTGTCATGACGTTACTCTGCTAGTCTCTGTACTCGTTCTCTGTCAATGTTGTGACGGTTGTTCCCGTGGCGCCACGTAATTAAACTTGAAATAATCAACTGTTATACCAGACTCTGAGAAGTTTTTATTTTAATAAATCGCGAACATTTTCCATCTTCCACATATGGGTGCGTTTAATACTTGGGTTTGTATACACACAAAGCTATAAAATTAATGGTGCTGTTTATACACGGCATGGATTATAAACGGGGAATTACAGTATGTGTTTGGAGAGGTTTGTACTATGCTGCCAATTTTTTGCTTGTGGAGAACGTGCATTCAGTAGCTAAAATTGCCGTTCATTCCATTGAGAGCCAGTAAGTAAAAAAACATATTTTGAAGACATTATCAATAACTTTTTTTAACAAAAGGGCTTGGCATTGGGCTCATAACCTACCATGGGCACAATATGGAGATGGGAGATATTTTTATATCATATAGAATACAGAGAATTACATGGATCATGGTTTCAACTAACATATAAAGTCTATTTTTTTTTTTAAAGTTTGGCATAGGTATTAATTAACAGTTAGAGAGACTACTATGACATAATAGCAAGCACACTGATAATGGCAGACAATAAGACTACACCTTTCTGATCTTGTACTAGAAAGAATGTCGTCTATATCTGGTGAATGGGGGCATATATTTTGCCACAGGACCCAGGGTGCCATGCAACGACCCTGCTCAGGCCTAATGAGCTGATTAAGGTCTGAGACCTTGTAAAAAGAATCTGAGACTTCTGCACTGTTTGGGTGCCCATACTTGTGCCACATGCCACAATTATTTTTTTAATATTTTTGTTCAATATATGACATAAATAGTAACTATGCATTAATGTTTCCCCATATCCTAGATGTAAACTGTGTTTACATCTTTTCAATGAAGATAATCACCAAAATATTTTATTTGTCAAGGGGTGGCCTAACTTTCGCATACAACTGTACGTCCACAGCATCTAGCGCTCATTTAAATCCAATAGGTTGTAAAAACGGTACCATCAAATACTTAGAAATTAATTCATTACAACACATACCATTGTTTGAGATTGTTTGAGAATATTTTTAATGAAAGATTAGGAAAGAACAAGTATACACAGAAAAAAATATAAACAAAATGTTGGTCCCATGTTCCTTGAGCTAATATTAAAGAACCCAGACATTTTCCATACAAACAAAAAATATAAATTTCTCTCAAATTGTGTACAAAAATGTGTTTACACAATGTGTTTTCCTGTTACTGAGAAGTTCCCCTGTCAAGATAATCCATCCACCCAACGGTGTGGCATATCAACAGGCAGATTGAAAAGCATTATTATTGCATAAGTGCTCTTTTTGCTGGGGACAATATAGAGCCAATCTACTTACAATAGATGTAAATGTGCAGTTTTGTCACAACACGGTATCTCAAGTTTTGAGAGGAATGTGTAATTTGTATGCTGACTACAGGAATGCCCACCAGAGTTACTAAGAAATGTAATGTTTATTTCTCTACCATAAACCACCTTCTTAGATAATTTGGCAGAACATCCAACAGGCCTCACAGATGTAGATCAAGTATAACTCTGGATTGAGATGCATGACAGTGTTTTCCAGTTCCTGCTAAGATCCAGCAACTTCGCAAAGCCATTGAAGACAAGTGGGAAAACATTCAACAGGCCACACTAAACAGCCTGACCAACTCTATGCAAAGGAGATGTTGCATTGCATGAGGCAAATGGTAGTCAAACCAGATGCTGACTGTTTTTCCGATTCACACTCTTTGTTTTCAAAGTATCTGTAGCTGTCATTTGGACAAATTCAACTGTTTATTTCTCTAGGCTAAGGTTGCTTAAATGAGATGACAGTATTTCTCCCTCTGCCTTGCTCTGATAGGCAGCCTCCATTCGGAATGCCATGCTTAAACACACAACTCAAACTGTGGAGAAGAGAAATAAACAACAATTTAATTGAATTCATAGCATGTAATGTAAAAAAACAAAAAAAACAAATGTTTTTAATCCAGAAGTAGTGTGGCAAAAAATAAAGACAACCAAACCCCAATGATCTTTGATGGGGCCTGTTATGAAATGGGGGTATCCCTAAAATCTATATTTTGGAAGCCTTTGGCCCGCTCACAAAATCACACTCAATACAAACAATACAGTTTTTTGTTACACCTGTGACCACCTCTGTAATAAAACATTGAAATTTGACACATTTGTTGATTTTAGTGTTCTTGGCGGGTCTAGGTTCTAACCATAAAAGCTAAGGCATGTTGCGTGCTTGGTAGTTTTGCATTCTTAAACATGTTTAAGAATGGATGAATTGTTTTGCTCAGTCAAGATCAATCAAGGTATAGAGAGAAAACTAAAATTTTAAACAACTTTTACTATACTTTTATCTTATGTAACAGACATGTATTGTCATGACTCTGAGATTTTAGCTCACTGTTCCCTGATACGGAGTCTGTAATCTTTACTGAATCAAAAAAATTAAATAAGTAAATATACAGTATATTTAAAAAGATCTTAGACTTTATTGACTTAGATCTTTTTATATAAGTTAAAACGATCTAAGTCAATAAAAAGGCTAGAAGTTCCCAACACTATGTAAGAAAGCCACACTAGACAACCACTTCTCCATATACATCAGCAGTAGAGGGTGGAATTGACATGATGAAGAGAAGATATTAAGACCATGAAAGGCTAAGTTTGGACCTCATCAAGAGCAATGTCATTCTTTGTGTAATCTTTCAATTTCCTTTGTACTCTGTATACCCTCTTTGTCCTGCATAGTCACACTGCACTCAGGCAGACAGATCATTCAAAGTATACAGTATATGCACAGTTCTGGTGTTGTACAGATCGCTTGTATTGAATAGTGATGCCCCTTTTCTAATGGCGCATGAGGTTCCCTTAATTTTTTTCTTTGTTAAGTTGTCAAGATAAATCCAGAAAAAGGAATGGCATGACTTCACCTAGTTAGGGTATTGTGGATCTAATTTTGAAATGTAACCAAAATGCAGTCAGGGAACATTGAGTTTCAGCAAGAAAAATGTGGAAGGAATAACTGAGTGGTCGAACCAAAGGCCAACTCTTTTGATGGGTAATCAGGGAAACATTTAATAAGGAAAATGGATAGAAACTTTGTGGGGTAAGTGTTTCTCAAGTGATTCAGGTACATGAACTATTCTTAGACTATTATGTGTGGAGCAGCCCTCCAAAGCCTCTCCAGTTTCTCTCCAGTTCTGCAAATGTTTTCTCCCCTTTGTTGATTCAAGCTGGATTGTATTCAACTGTCCTTTCAAGGTCCCAGATTATTTAGGTATGCAATGCAGACATTCTAGAGATGGCCTACATTTTTGCGTTTAGCCAAGTGATAGCCATTCTGAATTCTTTTGTGAGGGCAGCACATAGATTTTTAAGTTCAGCAGATAGATAGGCCTCTGTTATTGGCTTCACATGTGGGTTCTCACAAAATGGGGGAAACATGCTTTGGGACAGCAGATACCTCAGCCGAGGCTTTCTTGCCCCTTGTGTTAGGCTTATGCAGCAAAAGGTGTGACAAGAATCATATGTAGTTCAGGTGATTTTGGTGAAGAATACGGAGTAGCAACATTCTGCTGCCACCAACCTTGTGCGCAATGTCACCAGAAGTCTAAATGTATTTATGAAACATAATTTAGGAAGGATCTTTTAATCATATAAATATATAAATCATTAATATGCCTTGAATTAAGGGGGGGGGGGCGGTCAATCATTGTAGCACCATATAGAGATGATATTCAGGCAGTTGTGTCTGTAATGTGTTTTGACTGAAATGATGACCCTGCATTTCTGCTCGTCAGGGACTATCTTTCCCATTAGGTTTCCCGTTCCGTATTCCACTTGATTTAATTCAATATGCATCTGACCTCGGGGGAGAACACTAGCCCCTTGAGAAGAATCCTGTCTGATGAAGTGTGGAGGTGCATCCTTTATGGCACCCTTCCTATACTGTGGTTTACAACGTTTGATAAAGACAGGTTGACAAATGTAGCGCGGTATATAACGAGTAGGATGCCATTTGGAATGAAGACCTTGTCTTTACACTCTCCACACGATCACAGAGATGGATCCATAGAAAATACAGCAGCATGCACAAAAGCACATCCACAGTTCTCAGAAAAACAAACAAAGTACTTGCAAAATAATGCCTAGAGAAACACAGACAAACACAAAAGCACAAAAACGCAGAGCCATATATATATATATATATATATATATATATATATATATATATAGATAGATATACTATGTACCACAATAAGGTAACCGTGGAAAGAGAGAAAGAGACAGAAGCAGCAACCAAAGCGTGACACGCATTCCTATTGCATCAGTGTGTTACACAAGCAATCAATGATACATGGTGATCTTGTAGGCAGTACTTAACCTTCACACACATTGAAGATGAATGGTCGTTTTTTTTACCCTTATGTTACCAGATAAGTTGACTGAGAAAACATTTTCATTTACAACAATGTCCTGGGAGCTATGACAAAGCATGTCAGTGTCCTGTTTAAAATGAATGGAAAAAAAACCATCCATAATCTTCTACCAATTGGTGATTATTTGTGCCAGTTTTATTTCCATTATTTTAGGAGTAGTGCATTTCAGCATTGTTAAGCTCTGTATCCCACGGACACAGCCGATTTCTCTTCAAATGCAAAGTGTACTAGGTGTACTACACATTCAGCATTCATAAATAAAATACATTCAAGAGCCGCAGCCTGACTTTCTTTTGTCTTTGGCAATACATAAAATCTGAATGAATGAATAATGCTACCATATGCTAATGTACATCTTCTGACCAACAATCTAAAAGTCAACATTTCAGTTTCATGTAGTCACTGTAAACTGGATAACCCACCAATTACATACCTATAATGTGATGGTGCATGTAAGGTAAATGGTTTTAGTTTAATTTTTAGCAGTGATTGTGATTTTGTCCTTGACACTTTGATGCTGTCTAAACAATGTCATGAGAGTTAATAACAGATGACATGACCGGTCATAACATTGTGACAACATGGACAAGATACATGTGGATTTGTTGTGATTTCATTTTTATAATGGTTATGATCCTACATAAAAATGCCATAATCCACAAAACCTACCTCACCAATCATTCCGTGACAACCCACTTGTAAATAATATGTTTATCTAGGAATTCACATACTGTAATAACTGTAATGAAGGCAGGTGCAAATTTCAGGAGCAGGAGTCATGAGACTGATAATCAATAAAATAACAATAAATGTGTTATGACAGTGTTATTGACAACATTCTTTCAGGTGGTTATCTCAGCAGTTATGCCTGGGCTTCTGGGTCTTTTTGGAATAGTCCTGGGTACTACTGATCAAATGAACAAATATTAAGATCAAGATGTCTTCTTGTTTTGTCAGCTAACATTAACACGGTTGGAAGGTTTTTAAGAAACGAGTGCAGCGCGTGCTGATGGATGGGCTTTATTTCAGTTGTGCACAGTTGTAACCCCACACTCTGCGCTGTTCGGGGCTATGCCCTGAGTATCTTCCCATCCTTGCATCCTTGGTTATTTTTTATCACTTCATCACTGATGGTAATCATCCATTTTTATTAGCGAGATCTTATTTGGATGTATGTTATGATTCAAATTTATAATTGCAATTTTAGACCCTGTTTTAGAACTTGTTTTTAAAAAACCTGTGTAAAATGGAAATAAAAACAAAATGCAAAGATGTGCAAATCATTTAAACCCTATGTTCAACAGAAAATAGTAAAAAGCAAGCAAGCAGGTTTATTTATATAGCACAGTTAATATATAGAATCTAATCAATGTGCTTTACAAAGAAAAAGAAAAAATATAAAAATACAATAGAATAAAAGCAAAATAAACACATCAATAAAATAGGGGTTTGGCATCATCATAATAAAACAATGATTGAGAAATTAGAAATAGAATAAAAACAAAATAAAAACATAAATGGTAGATTCCAAAGTAGATTCCATGAGGAAGCTAGAAAAGCTGTAAGGCTAAGAGTGTGGTTAAATTTAAGCGCTCAGTCATAGGCATGTGAAAAGAGAAGTTAATAACCTGGATATAAAAACAGATACGTTTGGGGCATGTCCAAGATCTTCTGGTAGTTTATTCCAGTTGTGTGCAGCATAACTGCTTAATGCTGCTTCGCCATATTTAGTTTGGACTCAAAGACAACAAAGATAAAGACAAGATGTCTAATGTTATGATAACTGAAACATTTTATTGTTCCTGTTATATACTGTATGGCTATTTTGAATTTGATGCCAGTAACACATCAAACAAGAAACCAGGCAAGCCTAGTTCAGCCGGCCTGCGATTAGAGGGAATGAATGTTCTTACCCCGGCTGGATTTGATACATGGTGTCCTATGTGACAGAACGTTTCTTTAACAACTACAGCATTTAAACAGCGGGTGTTGATGCACATTATATGTGTGTAGAGATGTAGTGTCTGTTTACTTCCTGCATTGTCAAACCAATTAGTCGAAACTCCACGGTTCTCGAAACTAGTTCCCTACATTACCTATTAACATCCAAACCAACAACAGGTATAATAGTATCGCAACCTCCCCCCCCCATGTTGTCCCTGTCCTTGTCCATCTGGTCATGCATCCGACCTGGACTAAGTTTAAATAGACTCTGGACTCAGCCCACATGCATTTATTAATTATTACAATTTGTACTCTTAATATGTTCACCCTGCACAGCCAGAAGAGGACTGGTCACCCCTCTGAGCCTGGGTCCTCTCTAGGTTTCTTCCTAAATTTCGGCCTTCTTAGGGAGTTTTTCCTAGCCACTGAAATTACACTACTGTTGTTTGCTCCTTGGAGGTTAAGGCCGGGTGTTTTGTAAAAGCACTTTGTGACAACTGCTGATGTAAAAAGGGCTTTATAAATAAATTTGATTGATTAATTGATTGAACACAATAAATCCAAAATTTTCCTTGTTGATGCTGTTCGTCCATCACAATGTAACCGTAAACAGTTTTACTTTAGGCTAACTATAATGTAGCCACTGAAGCTTGTAGCCAACAACGTTCTAGCCTATCCTGAACAAATCCTAATCCCTACTTTGTATGGTCCGAGGGGAGGACCAAACCCCGGTCGACCGCGTGGTAGTCCGCGTCTCTAACCACTATGCTAGCTTACAGCCTGCATGGTTCTCGAAACTAGTTTCCTACATTACCTATTAACATCCAAACCAACAACAGCAACACTACATTCAACACGTTACATTAGAAAGACATTATTGTAGATGGCTAGGTAATAGCTATGCAGTACCTATAATGAAAACAATGACTCCAGTCACTCCATGGCTGGTTTGTTCCTTTAGAAAACAGTGACAGTTAAATAGCCAACCACTACGCTATGTGAACTACACTATGTACATCGAAATGGTCTTTGTAGGTGCAGTTCATCCATCGCAATATAACCGTAAACAGTTTTACTTTAGGCTTACTACAATGTAGCTACTGAAGCTTGTAGCCAGCAAAGTTTTAGCTTATCCTGAACAAATCCTAATGCCTACTTTGTTCAGTCCATGACAAGGATCAATCCCCAGTCAAATGCGTGGCAGTCCGCGTCTCTAACCACTACGCTATTTAGTCGCAGTTAGTCAGTCAGGCACTCAGTTAGTCAGTCAGGCACTCAGTGTGAGACATTAGCTCTTCTTGGCCAGCTCCGCTTACACGGTCCGGCAAAAATCTGGGACGGGCAAAAAAAGACAGGAAACATTCTGTAATACAAAAAAAGAACCTGGTGAAACTAATTAGGTTAGATGCTGGAACTAATCTCACAACTAATTAGGTTAATTGGCAACCGGTCAGTAACATGATTGGGTATAAAAAGAGCATCCCAGAGAGGATGAGTCTTTCAGAAGTAAAGATGAGGAGGAGATGGGGAGGGGTTCACCACTCTGTGAAAGACCGCCCGGGCAAATTCATTGATTTCTGTACTTATTTATTTTAATATTCATTTCCATATTCTTTCATTTTTGTATTTATTAATTTCTGAATTTCCTTGTCCTTAATACTAGAACTAGAACCAAGTCTTTCAGACGAACATTAACAGCCAGAGCTGAACGCCGTTTCTCGTCATTAGCATACGAATCGGCCCTGTTAGAATTTCTGTATTGTACTTTTAAAAAAAATATTTTTAGATACTGGATTTTTGCCGTAATCATCAAGCCGTAATCATCAAGACTGAAATGTTTCACTTTATGTATAATGAATCTAGAATATATGATGGTGTCACTTTTTACGAAAAAAAAAGCTTTTCCACGATATTCTAATTTTTTGAGATGCACCTGTAGAACAGCTACTGGCCATGTGTTTTAAATAGCCACATAATAGCCAACCTCTAAACAGCAATAAAACACAAACTCTATGATCCAACAAATGTTTATTATTTAAATTAGTTAGCAGAATGAACGCTTCACAATCTTTGCGAACTGAGCATATAGGCTACACCAGGGCTGTCGCAATTATTACATAATTGCCTGATCGAAATTATTTGAACCGGATCACAATTATTTTTTATAGACAATGGTGTTTTTGCACAATATTTTGATTCCAAAATCATGTTTCCAATCTGAATAAAGGATTTTGAAGCCAATGTTAGAAATGTCTCAACAAATAGCCTACCATGCGAATTATGTCAATTTTCATAGGATTTCAGAGCGTTTGACAGCTCTGCAATTAGTTATAGGCACAGATCATTTACTGAAACTCATTTGCTTCTAAATTTCAGTATGTTTAAATCTAGTTTAGAATTGTTTTGCAATGCACAATAATGTGGCCTAACCTCTCAACATTATTATTTAATATACAAACGCGTTTCAGTAGCTTATTTGTCGCGTTTGTGAGGCTTGCTGAGGACCAGGACGACTACACTGTGTCCATAACCACGGCTGAGAGTTTGTAGAAAAGTGAACCCTCGGAAGTCACCAGGGCCAGATAGCATTCCAGGCCGTGTCCTCAGGGGGTGCGCTGACCAACTAGTGGAGGTTTTCACCTCAATATTCAACCTCTCCCTGTCTCTGTCTGTAGTCCCCTCCTGTTTCAAACAGACCACCATCGTCCCTGTACCGAAGAAACCTTCCATCACCTGCAACAGGTACCGAAGAAACCTTCCATCTCCTGAACAACTACCTCCCTGTAGCACTGAACTCCACCATCATGAAGTGCTTCCAGCGGCTGGTCAGAACTCACATCTGCTCCACCCTTCCTGACACCTTGGACCCCTTTCAATTTACATACCGCCCTAATAGATCTACGGAAGATGCCATCGCCCTGACGACACACTGCCCTCTCCCACCAGGATAAAGGCAACACATACATGAGGATGCTGTTCGTGGACTACAGCTCTGCATTCAACACTATTGTGCCCGCTAAGCTTGTTCCTAAGCTCAGGGCCCTGGGACTTAACACCTCCCTCTGCAATTGGATCCTGGACTTCCTGACAGGCAGACCCCAGGTGCTGAGAAATGTCTGGTATGGCAGGTGCTCCACTGCAGACCGCAAGTCCCTCCAGAGGATGGTAAAGTCTGTGGAGCGCATCATCGGCTGCCATTTCCTCTCCGTGCAAGGCATCTACCATACACAATGCCAGAGGAAAGCGTGGAACATCATCAAAGATCACAGCCACCCAGGCTATGGTCTGTTCACACTGCTGCTGTCTGGTGGATGCTACCGGAGCATAGGGGCACACACTTCTAGACTGAAAAACATTTTTTTTCCCTCAGGCCACCAGCAACACTGATCTATGATCATACTGATCACACACAGCCACTCCAGATGCTCTGATATCCTTTCAGGTACTTTTATTGGGCATTAGAATATTCCTTTGCATATACCATTCAAAAGCATATTACACTCATATGTATTTATAATACTCAATACTTCTACCATACTGTTTATACTCCCCATTCTACTCTTTCAAAAATGTATGCTAGTTTACATTTTTATGTATATTACTGCCATACTTGCCATACATCTATAATATTCAATACTACTACCAATATTGCTGCTACAGTAGTTTACTGTACTCTATTTAAACTGCTGCTATGTACAGTGTTATGTATATTATTGCTTTATCTTCCTGCTATATTTTTGCTGTGCATAATTTTTTCTTCTTAAATTCTCACTACATAGTCGTAGTGTGCTATGCCACCATTCATAAGCTTATAACACTCATGTATCTATAATATTCAATAATTCTACCAATTGCAGCTAGTTTACACTGTTATGTATATTACTGCCATACTTGCCATATCTAAATGTTCAATAATACTACCCAGACTGCTGCTAGTTTACAGTACTCTTTTTTTAAACTGCTGCTAGTGTACAGTGTTATGTATATTGTTGCTTTATTTTATTACTTTCTTGTCTGGCTATATTTTTGCTTATATGTTCTTTTTAAGTCTCACTATATAGTTGTTGGGTGCCACGTCACAAGATTTTCATTGTGCAGGATGACGCTATGCTGTTCGATGCATTTTACTAATAAGCCTTGAAACAACTCAGATCAACCAAAGGAAAAAAGACTCAAGCGTGTGTAAAATATTTTGACTAATATTGTAAGTCCAACCGTATTTCCTAATTAGATAATGCGCATTAAAATATAATTGACACGCACAGGAGTGGGTGGGTTACATTTTGGCCTTTGATATTTTCATCTGCTGGGCAACTACACCTGATACTGGCGAAAAAACGGCATTTGCTGACTAACGTAAACCCTTCAGAGAACAGAAAAATCTATTGAATGAACCCCATCAATTTTCTTTTAAATTGACAAACTTTGAACGTCAAGTGCCAAATCAAAAGTAAACTAAATCTGGATAACATGGTCACAGACCATGTTTGAAAAACAAGGAAGTAAAAGAATAATCGCCCTGTAGTATATAAGTTTGCATACCCTGGCAGCAATTGTGAAATTCTGGAATTGAATTTGAAAATATGACTGATCATGAAAAAAAACCTATTTTATTTAAGGATAGTGATCATATGAAGCCATTTATTATCACATAGTTGTTTGTCTCCTTCTTAAATCAGAATGATAACAGAAATCACCCAAATGGCCCTGATCAAAAGTTTACATACCCTTGAATGTCTGGCCTTGTTACAGACACACAAGGTGACACACACAGGTGAAAATGGCAATTAAAGGTGAATTTCCCACGCCTGTGGCTTTTTGAATTGCAATTAGGGTCTGTGTATAAATAGTCAATTGTTATCTCTCACATGGATGCACTGAGCAGGCTAGATACTGAGCCATGGGGAGCAGAAAAGAACTGTCAAAAGACCTGCGTAACAAGGTAATGGAACTTTATAAAGATGGAAAAGGATTAAAAAAAGATATCCAAAGCCTTGCAAATGCCATTCAGTACTGTTCAATCACTTTTTAAGAAGTGGAAAATTCGGGGATCTCTTGATACCAAGCCAAGGTCAGATAGACCCAGAAAGATTTCAGCCAAAACTGCCAGAAGAATTGTTCGTGATACAAAGAAAAACTCACAGGTACACTCGGGAGAAATACAGGCTGCTCTGGAAAAAGACGGTGTGGTTGTTTCAAGGAGCACAATACGACGATACTGGAAGAAAAATGAGCTGCATGGTTGAGTTGCCAGAAAGAAGTCTTTACTGCGCCAATGACACAAAAAAGCCCGGTTACAATATCCCGACAATACCTTGACACACCTCACCGCCTCTGGCACACTGTAATTTGGATTGACGAGACCAAAATAAAGCTTTATGGTCACAACCATAAGCACTATGTTTGGGGAGGGGTCAACAAGGCCTATAGTGAACAGAATACCATCCCTACTGTGAAGCATGGTGGTGGCTCACTGATGTTTTGGGGGTGTGTGAGCTCTAAAGTCATGGGGAATCTCATAAAAATTGATGGCAAGATGACTACAGCATGTTGTCAGAAAATACTGGCAGACAATTTGCATTCTTCTGCACGAAAACTGCGCATGGGACACTCTTGGACTTTCCAGCACGATAATGACCCTAAGCACAAGGCCAAGTTGACCCTCCAGTGGTTACAGCGGAAAAAGATGAACGTTCTGGAATGACCATCACAGTCTCCTGAAATTAATATCATTGAGCCACTCTGGGGAGATCTCAAACGTGCAGTTCATGCAAGGCGACCAAAGACTTTGCTTGACCTGGAGGCAAAATGCCAAGACGAATGGGCAGCTATACCACCTGCAAGAATTCAAGGCCTCATAGACAACTATTACAAAAGACTGCACACTGTCATTGATGCTAAAGGGGGCAGTACACAGTTTTAGGAACTAAGGGTATGCAGACTTTTGAACAGGGGTCAGTTCATTTTTCTTGTTTGTTGCCATGTTTTGTTTTATGATTGCGCCATTCTGTTATGACTTACAGTTCAATGTGAATTCCATAAGAAATAAAAGACGTGTTTTGCCTGCTCACTCACATGTTTTCTTTACAAATGTTACATGTATTACCAATTCTCCAAGGGTATGCAAACTTTTGAGCACAACTGTATTTGTGCAATGTTCTGTTAGATTTAAGTGTATACACTTAACAACTCAACACCAACACATTTAAAACAACAAACACAATCCCTCCATCCTGATTAAGCTAATGAGGGGGCGGGACTAACAGTCAGATGTGGCAATCAAGCCCAGAGTGGCAGATGGCATCAGACTGTGAAGACGGTGAGTGCTGTTTTAGATCCTTAGCGCATCCCCATGTTGCCAATCACTATTCCTAGTTTAAGCACAAGCATCGTGTCACCTATGCAAGCATTGTGCATAGGTGACATGAATAAGGTATCGAAAAACCAAGAGGATTTTTTCGGAAAAACACAACATAATTTTCTCCAAGTCAATAGGCTACGAGAACAGCGCAACTTTGTGGGTCTGTCCCAGGAGTCCTTGCATTGAAATGGGTAAATTTCAGTGCCAGTGCATAGGACCAGACTTGTAATTTAAGCGATCACATTTTCCCAAAACTCCTCTCAGTTTGGTCCTATGCACTTGCACTGAAATCAACTCGTTATCCCTATCAGAACCCCCGTGAGAGACCTGCAGATGTGTCGTTTTTGTAGCCTATTCACTTGGAGAAAAGACCCTTGTCTTTTTCCAAAACCCCTCTTAGTTTATCAGTAGGCTAACTTGCATAAATTTGCAGTGGTCAAAGTAGTATCCAGGGATGGGCAGTATTTATGATACAGTACATGTATACATGTATACACGTATTTCAAATACAAAATAGTATTTGGTCATTTGTATTTGTTAGGGTTTATGAAAATGGCTTCATATTTTGTATCAAAATACTTTAGTGTTTTGTACTATGTATTTTAAAACTACTGTAAAATACTTTGTGAGAAGTCTACATGATGACATCATAAAAAGTATAAATTGCTACAATTTTTTACAGTTCATGTTAAGTTTTGGTGTTTGTTTTAGTAGCCTAGGCTAAATCGTTTACCAATTCACGTAATGTTCTAGCTAACTATTTGACCCGAGTAGCAGCCTGCATAGTTAACGTTAGCTTGCTAACATTACATTATAATGCCACGATATGGTGTAACACATATGTGTGCCTTTTTGTCATTAACACTCAATCACACGCTTACTCTCTTACCCACACTCACACATAGGTTTGACTCTTCTTGATAGAACTTTGGAACTGTTTTGGAATACCTGGTCTGTAGTATTCTATATTGTAGTATTCACTATTCGAGATTAAGTAAATGTTCTTACTACACTATTAATGCCAAGTCAAACAGCAGCAGCCTACCAATCTTTCTAACCATTTTTGCAGTCTGCAATGTAAGACAAGTTTTACTGCTCATGCGTGCTTCCTCGCTGCTACGGGTTAACACTGCCTTGTGTACAGTAGGCTACTCTTGAGTCAGTCCGCGTGGTGTCTTTTACGGACAAGGAAATACAGAAATAAATACAGAAATAAAAGAATACAGAAATAAATTATTACAGAAAGAAAAGAATACGGAAATAAATAAATACAGAAAGAAAATAATACGGAAATAAATAAATACAGAAATAAATAGATACAGATTATGGAAATGAATATAAAAATATGTTCAAAAATGAATGCTCAAGGAATTTTATTAGTAGGGAAATAATATTGATTAATACATTTAGTATTACATTTTTATTTATATATTTATTGATACATTCATGTATTTATTTATTTCTAATTTCCAAACATAATATCATTGAAAGATTCAGAGAATCTCTTGTGTACAGAGAAATCTCTGTACGCAAAACACTGCCGCGTTCTCTGGGCCTGAACTAATTTAACATGGACTGAGGCGGAAGTGGAAAACTGTCCTGTGGTCTGACAAATCAAAATTTGAAATTATTTTTGGCAATCATGAACACCGCATCCTCATGGACACGTCCTAAAGAGGAAAAGGATCATGGCATGTTATCAGTGCACAGTACAAATGCCAACATCCGTGATGGCATGGAGGTGCATTAGTACAGATGGCATGGGTGACTTGCACATCTGTGAAGGCACCATTAATGCTGAACAATATACACAGGTTTTTGAGCAACATGCCATCCAGACAGCTGCCATCCAGACAATGTCTTTTTCAGGGAAGGCCTTGCTTATATTCAGCAAGACAAAGCCAAACCAAATTCTGCACGTATTACAATAGCATGGCTCTGTAGTAAAAGAGTCTGGGTGCTAAACTGGTCTGCCTGCAGTCCAGACCTGTCACCCATTGAAAACATTTGGCACATTATGAAACGAAAGGAGACCTTGAACTGTTGAGCAGTTGAAATCTTATATTAAGCAAGAATGAGAAAAAATGTCACTTTAAAAATACAGCAATTGGTCTCCTCAGTTCCCAAACGCTTACAGAGTGTTGTTAAAAGAAAAAGAGATGTAACACAGTAATAAACATGCCCCTGTCCCAACTTTTTTGAAATGTGCAAAATGGGCATATATTTTACAAAAAACAATAACATTCTTCTGGTTCAACATTTGATATGTTGTCTTTGTATTCTTTTCCATTAAATATAGGGATTAAATGATTTGTAATTCATTGCATTCTGTTTTTATTTGCATTTTACATAGCATCCCAGCTTTTTTGGAAGCAGGGTTGTATTATAAAGCCTATCACTTAGACCTATGATGTCTGACAGACAAATTCAACTGTTAATTAAACCTCAAAAATGTGAGCAATTAGCAAAACGGGCATAGCCAGTATTTTGTGCAACAACAAAACAGAATGTGAATTATTTAGCCACTATGAGTGTCTGCTATGCAAATGTTACTAAACGCTATATCCCCTTACAACCCTATCTATTCAATGAGAGCCAAATTAAGTGACAGAGAAAACTGAAATAGCAGAGACTGTATGCCTTTTTACATTACAAAAGGCATGTAAACCAGAGGTGCCTCCGGCCTGTTTGTATTTGCTAGGCATTACTTGTATGTACTTTTATTGTGTGTAATTTCAAGTTACTGGGCAATGCATAATCACTAATTTTGGAAGACAGCTTTAGGCTCTGTCTGCTTAAATTATGCCATTATCATCTAAAATAGAGGAAACAATCTCAGCTTCGCAAAAACACTACAGTCTACTGCAATATTTCTCTAATGAACCCTGTTGAAAAGCAATTCACCACATAGGGAAAGGGGTGCCATTTGAGCACAATATTTTTACAGCACAGAAATACGGTGTCAAATGTGATCTATTCATGATACTCAATATTGCACAGTTAAGAATAATCAAATGTATATGTGTGTTCTTACCCTTGCAATTCCTTTACAAGCTGGAAGAAAATTGGTGACACATGTCAATATTGTCTACCTGTCAACCAGAACTTAATGGGTTTGGGTTATTTTAAATACAATAAAAACGTTTTCTACACCAAGTAAACTGTACCACACTGTATCACATTCTTCAATGCTGTTACAGTACATCCAAAGGCTTACCATTGTTTGCTAATTCATGAAATCAATGCTTGTACATCAATTATTCAGTCTGCAGCAGCAACAGAATACAGGGCGGATTTGTTTGCATGAAAAGAAAGTGCTTAGTTTTGGTTGTCAGACCGTGTTACTCTCACACCGGGAGACATGACCCCTTCAACTTACTGCATATTGAAAATCTCACTTTAAAAACATGGTTAGCTCATAGTCAAATAGTGTTATTGATGTGTCCTTTAATTGTAAAATTGTAGCCTATGCATGAATTGAAAAAAAAGAAAATTGTACTTCAAAAACCCCACGTCAAACAAGAGTTTCCAACAGACCATCAAGAAAATATCCTGGAATATAATTTAATACTCCTGTGGAGGATGAGCTAAGCAATCATAGGCAAAGAGATGGATGGGTTGGCCAATCAGTGTTAAAATCACATGAAGATTCTAAATGACCAGACACAGAAGTTCTGTTTTTCAGTGCAGATGGAAAGAGAAAGGCTTTTGCTCAATCTACATTTTTAGATGTTTTCGCTTTTTTTTCTCCAAATTTTGCTATTTCCAATTTGCAATAATGGCCTTGCACCATCGCCACAACTCCACAGCAGCTCATTGACAGCAAGATGAACCAATAGGAGCGAAACCCCCTTTGGGCTGTGTTCCAATCATAGAACTGGAGTTACATTTCCACTAACTATCATTCACCTGTCAAATTGCCAGAGGTTCCCAGCTCTATATATAAAGTATTATTTCTATCATTTTCACACAGGGTGGTTAAAATAGCTCTGAAACTGATATATCTCTATTTTTGTAGGAGATGTCAGGAATTTCAGCCTGTTACTGTGGGATGAAAATGTTGGCCTCCATCGTGATTTCACAATCTCACTATAATAATCCAGGGGTCGGCAATCATGACTTAGTGGCCACATTGGGATTTCAAAGTTCAGTAGAGGGAAGGAACGATTTTCTTAAAAAGTGGAATACTTTTTTATCATTTCTAGATACTTATTTCTCTAGATTAAGAAGTTTATCTAGATTAAGAAGTCTAGGTCCCTTATCATTTCTAGATACTTATTTATCTAGATCAAGAAGTTTAAGAGTGACCTGGAGTGTCCCCCTCACCGATCCAAAACAAAAGAAACCAGACCAAATATATCTGTTTCGTGCGATGTATTTTTCACATGTGGAGTGTATAAACCAAAAACACAATGTAAGCTTCACTCTGCAGCCTCCATGTCCCCAGTTGCGTTACATGCAGTAATGTACTGCTATTCAGTCCTCGAAACATTGGACGGCTCACCTTACTCTTTAGCAATGTGGACCATCCTTGCATAGATCACTAGAGGAGTCTGCCTTCGGTCTTCCACTGGTCAGTCCTATTCATCCTTGCATCCTCTGGACAAGGAGGAGAAAAAAATTGTTTGATATTGACATTTTAAACCGCCTATAAATCAGTACTATGCTAAATATGTCCTTCATCAGAGATTATTTGTCCTTTGACAGTGATTACAATAATACTAGAAGCTACCTAGAGGTGTTCTAAATTCATGTCATGTTTCAAGTTTTCAAAACATATGGAGGTAAAAGAACCTCTTTTCCACAAATAATGTATTTGCAATACACTGCCACAGTAGATTATTTGTGACAACATCAATTTACATCTCATTATGTTCATGAAAGAAACATCTGCTAGATTTAGAAGTCCCTCAAATGAAAAGTTATTTTTTTCAGCCCACAGCTATTTACATCACTCTGGTTAAAATTCTCACAAATAATCAAAACTAATCTGATTAAATTTGAACAAGTGAAATATACCGCTAATGGATGTAGGTTTAAAATTAAGTGCTTTACAACACTAAAACTGGTGGCAAACAGTACTTCTATTACCTGAAAGGAGAGAAACATTAACACTGCTTTAGTATTGAAAAAATATAGTTACAAGGGTATTGCCATTGACTGGGTGTACTAAACCAGAAAAGGTCCTGTGTTCTACGTACTGATGAATTAGATCCCTTCTCTTTAATGTTTTGAATCCTGTTCAGTGCAGGATTTCATTCATTTTTTTTAGAGATTACAAAGGCCTTTTTCAAAAACCCCTTGCAGAGAGACTGCTGGCTAAGTGCATTGTTAGACCATGCCCTGCTCTCAGATCAGGTTTCCACATTCAAATCCCTTAACACTGTTTCACAATACTGATGAAGGATCAGCTCCTAGCTGTATAATTTGACCAATGGCGGCAAATGCTGTAGTGGATAATTATATTGCTTATTCTATAATTGTGGTCTGGTGCAGTCTGTTTTCTCTCAATGTCTACTGAGCTAACATTTGGAATTGTTTTAAGATTTGCTAAAGGCCCCATGTAGGTATAACAAAATTAATAATCCAGAATATTCAAAAGTAAATTGTCTGATTTCATTATTATTTGCCCTCTAGAAACCTGTTGAATAAAGAACTCACATGGCAAAACAGAAAAGTAATCACAAGAATCTTGGTTTTGAAGTGTCTCATATATCTAAGAGAACACAGGGAAATAAATTATTCTGTGGACCTATAGAATATTTGAAAATGTTTGAATGTTAATGTTTTATTAGTAATTGCACCCGGATGCACTTATCCTTTAATTGTAATGCCCCAGTGTTCACCTACCTTCAGATGGCTCTTCAGAAGCTTGGGTGCATCACAGAAAAAAACCCACCAACTCTCTCGAAAGTCTAACAAGTTTAACAGAGGTACATTTTAGTGTATAGCACAAACTGCTCAGACCTGACAGACCTTTGTAAGAAAACAACTTTGGAATGAAAGATGGCCGTGTCCTGTAAAGAATACCAAACTTGTGGAGCAGGTGAAAGTCAGTCGAAAGCCAAGACTGTACTTTAAAAACATTCAGACTGTGTGTAAACTTTTCCCTGTAGGAGAGAATGAGGTATGGCACAACGTGGACAAAATAAGTCAAAATTCAATCACGCCTTTCAGGGCCGATAAAGAATTATTTCAGGTGGAAATCCCGTCTTTGGAGCGATGAAAACCCATATTGACCTCGAATGCATTGATTCAGGTCAACTTTTCACCGTATGTGGCTCTCTTTTTTTTTTTTTACCTCATTCCATCTTTCAGGGAACTGGAGATACAAATGAATAATGGAACTATTTCTGTTTTTTTAACATTTTTTACGAAAAATGCCATGTCCAACATTAATCATGCCCCTTGAAATTGTTGCAAGTTTTTCAGAAAATACAAGTTTCTACACCATTTCAAATGGTCTTGTAATTTCCACCATGAGTGAGCATTCTAAGCACCTATAAATTGAGAACAGCTGAAGAGCAGTAGTTCTCTAATCAGTTACTAGTAACTGCAAGTCATGGCTAAAAACAGAAATAGTTACGTTATTCATTTGTATCTCCAGCACAATGTCTTACCATGTTTTGTCACTTGTTTATGTCATTTCCAGCCAGAAGAGACCTATTGGTCAAATAAAAATTCACTATGGCTCAAAATTTGGCATGGGTACAAATACTTTTGGGCTTAACTGTATATGCATCTTCTAAAGATACCTTTCAGTAGGTCACTTGGTACGACACACTATGGTGACGAATACCATTGACAAATACACCTAAGCCGGAGAGGTGTTAAACTGAACATGGCGCCCTAAGACAGCCTACTCAAAAAAAGTGACTAGACAAACCAGCGGCCCCTTAAGGCAGTTATACAATTAGTCTAAGCCAGCATCCACTCCTGGATTTGGCTCCTCTAAAAAAGTCTGCCTGTCTTCTGTGGAATGTGCAACAGGGTTGACACAGCATTATAATTGTTTCAGCCCTTGTTCTCAAGAGTTCTGAACCTGGCATGATTGGGCTGATAAGGGGAAGACGGATATTAAATCCCTAAAATTTCAGATGCTCTATTGGCAGTGATTAAGAAGCAGTGAAGGCTCGTCAGGGGGATCCCCCACATAAAATGTGAGGAATCCAATTTGTCATCCAAAAGACTTTACCTTCATGGAAATGGTCTGAACAAGCCTTGACATCCCCCCCCCCCCCCCCCGGAACGGAATGCTGCCTGACCATTCCATGTTTACCTTCATAACTTCAACCTTTGCAGAAACACAACCTGTCTCTTGAGTGTAACTGCTAGTTTGCGACAGTAATCAGTAATCAAACAAGGGCAGCATAATGTGGTGCGGTATCAGTGTCTCGCTCACGCAGCATGAGAGCATGAAGCCTACAGAAGTCAAGGACCATAGAGAGCTCACCCTGTAAAGGCTGAGGATACTGCTGGAACCTTCTGGAGGCAGCTAACAGGACAGCCCTCCCCTGCACAGCTACCTCCCATGAAAAGGGGAACATGTGCTCCCAAGGGGTAAGCATGACACAAAAAGGCCTGTCTGTGTTTGTTTCCCTACAGACTACAACAAAAGCACGTCCCAGTAAACAAGTTTAGTGTTTGCCTTTCCATTTTGTATTTTGCGTTGGTAATAAAATACTCTCTGCCTCTTTCTTTGACCTTGCTCTGCCTTACACACTACAAAATTCATGACTCAAGCAGAAAAGAACCAGGCAAATCTTGTGTGGATTGGTGGAAGAGATGTGAAAACAACATACAGCTCCGGAAAAAATTAAGAGACCACTGCACCTTTTTCTTTCCTTTCCAAAAAAGTTGAAAAAGTTGAAAAGGAAAGTTATGTGTGAGTTATGAGTGAGGAACAGAAGTGCTCAATTTGCAGTGGTCTCTTAATTTTAACCCTTCTTTTCCTCACTCAAAACCTTCCTTTTCGACCATTTTGGAAAGGAAAGAAAAAGGTGCAGTGGTCTCCTAATTTTTTCCGGAGCTGTATGTGAGGGCATGGCCTACAGAAGAACCCAAACCTTACATGGACGTCTTCGTCGGCATGTTCTGGCTGAGGTTTTTACTCATTTCAAATATAATTTAATACCAAGAATCAAACCTCAAAAGTGTTTCCAGTCACAAATGCCACAGTGAAAGACCCATGTGGACAGTTAAGCTGAGGGTAAATAACAGGGGGTCACAAGGTAAGAGCAAATTGCTCTTTAGATTCGTGTGAGACATTCCATTCAGTCAGTGCATAGCCAAGGTCCAGCCCGATTCAAGCCCTTACTGGCCTTGAAAGCATGATTACATGTAACCAGATACCCCAGAGTGTTCCAACACAGCTTGGAGCTGAAATAACAGCACAATTTGGCCTAATATAAGCGTGTTCCTAAGTTGATAATGACAAGATAAAATACATTATAAGGCAATGCTCCTAAAAGGCTGTATAAGTTTAGTTACTTCATGTTGTCCTACTTTTTCAGTGGTTTTAAAGTGGGACAACAACAAAAATGACAATGATAATTACTCTGCAAAGGCTTAGAAACAGAAGATTTAATTTTAACTTGTCAAGCTGACAAATGAATATGTCAGCATTAAGCTGTTCCAGAATCTCCATAATGAGAACGAAAAGATCTGTTGCTCTTCTTGCTATTGTTGCTGAAGTGAGAAGCTTTGGGCTAATTGACCAATTTTACAAATAAATAAGAAAACAGGTAAAGAACAATCTCTTTTGTTGTTGACAAGCACTATATCATGCTAAATCACATCTTTGTCATGTCTCAATTGGAAGTCTGGAGAATATTGTGCTATAGTTTTTCTATAAACTAGTGTAGTGAGCATTTCTTGCAGTGAGCAACTATTTGGAGATGTTACAAATTCAACAATAAGAATGCCACCCCAATGGATTTGAAATGAAACAACCAAGAGTGCAGTCTTTCAGCTTTAAAGGGATAGTTCATCCAAAATTCATATTTTTCGGAACTTTCACTTATCAAGAGATATTCCTGTCAGGTCCTGGCTGGGGGCCTCTAGGCATCTCCATGCACCTGGGGGCCATAGTCAAGACCTGACCGCAGAGGTGCATCTCTGCGGTACAGTTTTCTGTTCTCCCAATTAGAGATAGCTGCGTCTCGTTGTCTCTAATTGGGGATTCTATTTAAGTTGTTCTGTTTGCCTTTCAGTTTGTTGGTGATTGTTTTGAGTTGGCTGTCTGTTTTGCTACTCTTCAGTTCACGGTTGTACTCTCCTTTTGTTGTTTGTCTGTTCAGTTAATTGCAAGGAAGAGAAACATTAATAGGATGTTCCCTAACCCTGCAACTTGTGTCCTGCCTCACCTGCATCGTGACAGTTCCAGAAGGCTCATAGAGTCATTATTTCGAACAATCCATTATTCAGCTCTGTCCCAGTCTGTAATTAGCGTTATTAGCATTGTTCAAATTCATAAATGGAAACGTTTCGTACCGCAATCGCAAAGCTGCATTGCTAGTGGAAAACTACTCCAAAACACTTCAAACTACATTCAGTAATCTGTCACAGTAGCATCGATTTTTTTAAACTTTGCCTGACGAAACAGCCGGCGGAATTGGCTGGATTCAAACTGGCACTAGCAATCTATTTCCTATAGCTACCATACACAGCTTCTGTTCTTCGGCAGTGATTTCATCGAGGTGAGCGAGAACTGCGAAAATAGTTTGCTTTGCCTAGCTATTTAAAATCGCTGCTAGTTTATACTTATATATATTATTTGTATATTTTTTGCTATATTTTTGCTTTATATATTTCTTTATTCTTACAATGAAAATGTTGTGTGCCATGTCACAAGAATTTCATTGTGCAGGATGATGCTGTGTTATTCTGTGTGTTTGATAAATAAACTTTGAACTTTTGGATTTCCTTTGTTTGTATCAATGTCAACTTCTTAGTTTGTATCAATGTCAAGATCCACAAGCTCATTTGCCTGCTTGTGGATCTTGAGTTAATTAAATTCTACCCGCTCTGCAATACCTCTGCCTCTCCCGAGTCATATTGTGGGATAATCAATGGAACAACTTCGCCAACAAGACATTAAATTTTTGCTTGAAACATTTCAATTCAGAAGATCGTGACCCACATTCACTTAGAAGAGGACTAAAGGCGAATGCAATTCCATCAAGTTACCCAGTTCAACCCATGGAGAAAGACCGATTGTAAGTAATACTTCTGATTGCTATGTTATAATGCACAAAGTACTGTACGCATTGCTTCCGGATATTCAGGGCAAGGGTTGGGGATTAACGTGTTCACCATTGCCAAGGTGACTGTGTGATGTGAATATCAAAGACGGAAAGGAAACTTGCTTTCTAGCTAGCGGATATTAACTTTCGTTTACTGTGTATATACTTACAATTTCCGAACAAACGTGTGGATTGATACAATTGTGAACAAAACTGACCGGTAAACACAGGAAGTACCCGTTTATTTGATAATTAAATCGCGAAAATTAAAACTTTATTTCGAGGAATACAACATTGTCATGTTCTTTGAGGTAAAAAACACCACTTAGTTTGGAGTGTTTTAGAGTAGTTTTTCCGCTTGCAATGTAGCTTTGCGATAGGGGTACGTACGATTTCCATTGATCAACTTTCACGATGCTAATAATGCTATTACTGACTGAGACAAAGCTGAATAATGGATTGTTTTAAAAAATTATTATGTGCCTGAAGGACCAACTGGGAGTAAGGGGACTGTCACCGAAATATGATTTTTGGACGAATTATCCCTTTAATTCAAGGTGTTGAACAAAAATATTGTATGAAATGTTTTAGAATTACAACCATTTTCATACACAGTCCCCTTATTTCAGGGGCTCAAAATGTAATTGGACACATTAACACAATTTTCAAATGCAGAAAATCAGCCAGACACAACTCCCAATGGTCAGTTATGGCAGGCCCATTTCACCAGATTTTTGCATTATTTAGGAAAGATGTTACTGCCATGATAAAAAACAAACATTTAACACATTATCATTTTTTTAGCATTCATTTTTAAGAAGTTGATCTCATTATTCCGATATAATATCCTGTTTTAATGAGATAGTATCTCAAAATTACAAGAAAAACTTTATGGTCCAGCGCTTCCGTATCATAGCAATAAGATCATGACTGATATTTTTATTTGTGACTACTAAAATGTGTAATTGTAGATGAGTCATCGGTTGGTTATTCATGTAAAAAAAACATGTTGTTGGGTAATATGTAAAATGTGATTGTTGTTTTTGCTCTGAGCCTCTAACCAAAAATTATGAGTATAATGTATAATAGTATAGGGTATAATAGATTGAGTAGGTATATGTATGTTACAAACATACTCCAAGCCAACATAAATATGTCCAAGCTAAGTTCTACTGCTCTATTTGCTTTGAAATATTCTGTGAAGGGCAGGTTGACCATCAAGATGCGGATTGTGCTATATATGATGGGATTATGGGCAATAAAACGAAGGGGTGGAAGGGTGAGAATCTGGTGTAGTGGTCTAAGCTCTCAACTCCTGACCACAAATGCCCCCCTTGGTGACTAGCCTAGCTCCTTTCTGTCTACTTCTACTTACTGCTTCCTACTGTCCGGTCATGTGAACACAAATCTTAAATGGGAGATTTGCTAACTAAGAGTAATCCCTACTGGCATTGGTTCACTCTTGGATCTTCAGAAATAGAAGCTACCAAACAGATTGGTCCATTTTAGAGGAGCAGGGTAGCTAGGTTACCGGAGGGTTAGAGCAATTGACGAACAGGAATACATGAAGTGATACTGTGCCTGTCTACGTAGGAAGTGACATGGGCAGAGCCTGCAGCATACACGGATCTCAATAAACGATGCAACCTTATGGTTTACGTAGTGTTGGGGGATATCTATCAATTAGCCATGACTGTCAGGATGCAGCTAGTTGGAAAGATACTCTGAGATTAATGGAAAAAGAAGAGGAGGGTGTAGTGGGCCTTGTCATTTTCACTTTGCTTTGTCTTCTCTCTCCCTAGGTAGTGTTTTGAAGCACTTGAGTGAGACATTCAAATTCCAAGTGTATCATTTTGTAGAACCTTGGGGTCTGTGTTGATGTACCTATTGTTGACAATGACGGAGGCAGCTGTCAAAAGACTGACATGCCGGTCCAAATTACATTACATTTAAACTATTTATTTGCTCCTTTTCAAGGCTGCACGCCAAGGGGATGAGGACGTTGGCAGTGGTGGAAGGCTGAGAGTGGTAAGACACATCACACACACTGGATCCCAAATGGCACCAAATTAGATTAAATATTTTTTCTCAGATGGAGTTTTGTTTAAATACATACTATGGTCTCAGTAGTGTACTTTTGTTATGCAGTTTGTTGCTGTATCATTTAATGGGCTGCAACGTAGACACATTTCTCTGTGGAGGTTTCAGTGAGGAGCCAGAACATATTGTATGGTGCAAACTCCAGATGAGGGAGTTTATTTACAGTTGGTGATATAAAGCCAGCAAAACACAGTGTACATTGCGTACAAAGGAAAATAACAAACAGGGCAATAAACTAGGAAGCAGAGACTGAGGGTAAATCAAAGAATAACTGGGGTGTGTGGAATGGCCCACCAGGACTCAATCTGTAAAACCTGTAAATGTTGGAAGCACACCTTACACACCCCGCTTCCCTTCTGGCCTTACAAACGATAAAATCATGCCTAAATAGGACTACCCTTACCCAGAATGCATCCCTGCCACAACATTTGCAATACTGACAATCAAGGAGAGTAGCTAGAATAGGACTCGTAGTGAGAACAAAGGTCTACTACTCTGACCTGCACGACTTGTTGGAAGCCTGCTAGTGCTTAGTTTGTTTTTCTAGCTTTCCAGCTGGATAGGCGTCAGCCAAGTACTTGGGTGGAAATTAATGAACTTGGGACTTTACGACCAAGTTGTTTTCAAGACTTGTCCTCTGCAAGTTCGTCAGCAAGGTCTATCATCATCATCTAACATCATCTATCACCTGAACCTCTTTATCTTAGGAGGATATAGCTTTCAAAGTCTCTGTCTTATTGAAATTCTGTGAAATGTGATATACAAGTTCAATAAAATATTTTTATTAGTTTTATAAACCATGGGAAACCACCCGATTTTCCCAGCCCTATTTAAAACAGGAATGATACATTCCTATTATAAACCAAAATAAGCAGAAACATTAATATTTGCACATGATCACCTTTCAGTTGAAAGGTCTGATTATTTCCAGTATGATTCAAATGACTTGCAATTCACATCAGGATGTTTTGCATGCACAAATGTGCTTCGTCCTTTACAAGTGAGCCAATAAAAAATGACACAAATTAGGATTACAATTCTTCAATTAACACAGGTGCAACATTATAAGAATTATAAAATGTCTGAGTGTTTAAATTGTCAGAAACAATGCTCAGACTTTCCCACGTATGTGATACAGATACTGTACATGTTTAGTGAGTACAACCATGTGATGGTACTGAAGGGGATCTGATTTGGTAAGACAGGGATCTGATTTGTCCATTATGCGTTGCGTGTTTAGGGAAAACATACCCTTTTATGCCATGAGTAAAGTTAAATGTGCTCAATGTAAAATTGAGCAAGACAAGGATGCCAGTCTGGGAAGAGAGATCTATGTTAAATGGCCCAGAGTCACAACATCACTAAACGGCTGTTGACCTTGTTGTTGATCCTGACAGAATTTGTACCTGCGAGCCGTGGATGTGTGTGTGTGTGTTTGTCTGTATGAGTGTGTGTTGCATAATGGTGTCCTCGCAGCCCATCACTGCTAAACAGAGATGCTGCTGATAAACCAAGACAGGGCAGAGAGAAATGAGTCCCTGCTATGCATGCGTAATGACGTCTGTATGACATTTGATTACAATGCTATTAATTCTCATTCTATTGCTCTGTTATGGTCAGTGTTTCCATGTCCCCTAGGGGCACGTGGGTCGATAAAATATATGTGTCCCAAATGCCAACCTCTCCCCAAAACAGGGCAGTACCGGGCCATGGTATAAAGGAGAGAAGTATATAGGGAATAGGATGCCATCTGGGGCACAAACCTAAACAAAGAGCATTTCAATGCACCAGCTAACCTGAAAAGTATCCCAGTGGGCCCCAAGTTGACAGAGGGCCTGGGGCCATTTTGCCTGATAAAATACTTGACTTTTTTATGGAATGAGGTGATTTGCTACTAGTTGACTGACAATTGTTCCCCTTCTTAATTCTGATATTTCATTGGTTGTCTCTGGTGCAATGGGTTGATTGTGTCTAAGAAACATAATTTGGCAACTACCTCTGAACCCTTGTGTGGTATGCCACGATTGGCATACCAAACAGACTTGTTGGGTCAAAATGAATGACAGTGTGTGTACTTGTTTGGCTAAAAAGGGGCTAGCTTCTTATCTAATCCCAATCCCTGTGAAAGATTGGGGTTTGCATCCCACATACAGCGTCAACCTCAGAACAACACTAAACACAGGAACAACACTTTTTTAAATTCCATTTTAGATAAAAACCTGCTACTGGTAAAGAAAACGTTCTCTGGGAATGAATGTTGTACACACCCTCAAAAGTACTGTATGGGGACAAGAACAGTGGACTGTCACATTCAAAGCCATTTGACAGTATTGGTTATAGTGATTTAAAAAAAGTTTCCACTGAGTTGTTGAGCGCTAAGGATCTGAGAGCCAGAGAAAAGTAATGTGTGTCTACCGAACAGCAGTTAATGGTATTTCCCAATGTTCACAACTCTTAAACCTGTCTAAATTCTTTTTTAGCTTCGGGGATGACTGTTTTTTTTTGGCGGCCGGGGGCACAGGGGAGCATAGTGCATAAATCTTTTGCTTTTATTGTCATCTAGCAGGTGTAACTATATAATTTCTTTGTTTGGCTTAACATGTTGATAAATGATTGTGAGGTCGTCTGATTCTCCTATGGGCATCTAATGGAGGGAACTGCATAGGGTTGTGTGTTAGTTCATTTGTTTAATAAGCATAATGGCATTGAATATTCTGTTAGTTCTGCTTTGTGATGATATGGTTTCTTTCACTATTCTGTCTCAAAAATATGAGACCACTCACTTCAATACAAATCGCTAAATAAACGCAATATTATCCTTATCCTTAATCTTTATGAAGAGTTTATAGGACAATATTGCATTTATTTAGCATCTTTTCAGAACAAACAGTCCCAGGGAATCAAAGCCTTCACTTCGATAATGGAATAAGGGGAAACATTTCTAATGACCTCAATATGAAGGGTTGCAGTTTGTGGGGAAAAAAACAAAAATTTTTTGGACCCCTAAGTTGTATTTCCTTTCATAGCACAAAAGTAATGTATTATTTTTTTTTATGTGTTTGCAAATCAACTTGTTTTTTTTTTATATATATAATTGTATACCAGATTGGCAAATTTTCACAAAAATTTTAATGTCTTCAGAATTATTTTTAAGAAATATATTTTGTTGTCTTATTAAACACCTATACATGTTATATGATGTACATTTCAATAAACCTCATGATTTATTGATTTACTTACAATAAGTTCTCAGAGTTAAACAAAATATTATAATCTTTGCAATATTATAATAAAGGCTTCACTGAAACAAGTGAATGACTTTAATTTGGTGTTGTTTACACTGCCGCAAGTGGTCAGAAAATAATTATAGCATATGATGATTGAATAATAAGCAATAAACATTGCAATACAACCTGCCATTTGTTTTGACCTATCTAATATCACAATAATTCAAGCGGTAAGCTACATGCAATATATTTTACATTAAAATGTACGTTAGTCAAAAGCTCTTAAATTAGGCCTCATTGTTATTATTATAATTATTAATAATGATACTATTATCAAGCCTGTTACTCATCGTCCACATTTGTCCGGGTTTAATGATTATTATTAATGAATCTCTCCTTGAAAGATTGTTCTTCAAACATCTTTGTGACCCACCATATGGCACCCTTTTTGCCCTGGTCTAAAGTATTGCACTAGTGTAAAGAGAATACCAAGCCGGGGAGACAGGCACACAGTAGCAAGCATTCTACATTACCATGCCAGTAATATAGAGCTATTGTATTTTACTGATGTCAACCCATGCAGGGGAAAAATCACATGTTCTATCAAGATACCTTTTTAGAGCGTACACAGTAAAGAAGAGAGGGTAACAGAATACCGAGCAAACAAACTATGTTAACCTTTTCATGCGTAAGTTTCAAATACAGTGGATATAAAAAGTCTACACACCACTGTTAAAATGCCAGGTTTTTGTGATGTAAAAGAATAAGACAAAGATAAATCATGTCAGAACTTTTTCCACTTTTAATGTGACCGATAATGTAAACAATTCAATTGAAAATCAAACTGAAATCTTCGAGGGGGAAAAATGAAAAATCAAAACCTTACAATAACCTGGTTGCATAAGTGTGCACATCCTCTTATAACTTGGGATGTGGCTGTGTTCAGAATTAACCAATCACATTCAAACTCATGTTCAATAGAAGTCATTACACACCTGCCATCATTTAAAGTGACTCTGATTAATCACAAATAAAGTTTAGCTGTTCTTGTAGGATTTTCCTGACATTTTCTTAGTTGCATCTCAGAGCAAAAGCCATGGTCCGCAGAGTGCTTCCAAAGCATCAGAGGGATCTCATTGTTGAAAGATATCAGTCAGGAGAAGGACCAAAAATAATTTTTTGTTTCAGATGTATTATGTTCACAGGGACCATTCTAGCCTGATCACACCAGTGTGACCATAAGCGTCAAAGGGTTAAATATCGCATCTTTGTTCACTTTTCCCATTTTGGACTGGGAGATATTGACAATCAGCATAAGATTGAGATGAGAGTGTAACGTGTGTGGATAGGAAGCAGGTGCAGGGAAGTCCCAATAATGGATAATTTACTTCGTAGCACGGGGTACACACGAAGACTCCTCATTAAGAGGTAACAACTAGTTATTTGATAGTAGTCATAGAACAGTAATTTGAGAGTTAAACAAGAGAATAATTTAGTGTTGATTAGCTATTATTTGAGAGTCATACAAAAGACTAGGTAATTTGAGAATTAGACAAGATAATTATTAAGAGTGTTGCTTAGCTAGGTTCTTGGAAAGGGTAATTGGACAGTGTATTAGAGAGCAGTGGAGAATGTGTGTATGACAGTGTTATATTCGTCAAAAATAATTTTGATGAAAATATTTGTTAAATACCTATTTTTCAGTGGCAGTTGACGAGACGATAACTGACTAAATAGAAACAGAAAAATCAAAAACAAAACGAAAAATACTTTTCATTTTGGTTGACAAAAACGAGACTAGACAAAATTATCTTTGTGACAATAGTCTTACATAACTACCATAGTTGGAAACGAGGATTTTGGAAAGATTTATTTTTTTTTAATTTATGATGCGCTTTCAGATCAAATGACTTCTGAAAGCGCATCATCCCAATATATAGGCACAGGCAAAGACCGTGGTGTGGTGCCAGCAGAAGTGGGTGTACCCTAATTTGATGACTACCAAATGTTTTTTTAATCTTCTGTTCTCCCCTTGTTCTTACATTTCAAACTGATATTTCCATCCATGTGAAGTTAAACTGCTCTAACAATAACAGGTGTGCAATACACATTTTCCACTGGCTAATTACATTTCAGAAATGTCAGTATGTCTTCCATACTGTGCACAACGTTGCGCATAACATTTAAATAAATAGGCCTAATTGTAGGCAATATCAACATTGTAAGCGCAGAATAATGGTATGTTCCATTAACCTTATTTGATATGGTGATATGTTTAGGCTACTATAGGTCAATGAGGCAATAACTGTGATTGGACTAAAATGTGACTAAAACAAGGGCATTTTGTTGACTAAAATGGCTCACTGTTTTTGTCATTTTGACAAAAACTCGATTAAATCATTATTCAAATGATATGAATGTGACTAAAACTGAATGTTATTTTAATATTATATAACATGATTGATGATTTCTGAAGCTTTGTTTTGACCAAGTTCTTTTCAAACCGGAACGCAATACCTCACACTGCACAAATGACCAAATACTAAATCAACGCGTCTAATTCTGTGGTGCAACCGTACTATTCCAGACAACTGTTTACATCAGAGGTGTCAAACCGGTTCCACGGAGGGCCAAGTGTATGCTGGTTTTTGGTTTTTCCTTTCAATTGGTGCCCAACTGAGATCAAATAGAACCAGGTGAAGGAAGATCTTAACCAATTAGTGACCTAATTTTCCAATCAAGCACAAGGTGAGAGCGAAAACCTGCAGACACTCGGCCCTCCGTGGAATTGGTTTGACACCTCTGGTGTACATGGTCCTTCCTGTAGCGGGTAGTACAATTTTGTTGAACGCAAAATGTCAGCCTTTCTTCCCCCAGAAATTCCTGTTTTATTGAGCTTAGCCTTTTCAATGGTCTTCATTATTCATTCATCCTTACCATTACTTTGAATGCACCGATAACGACTGAGGTAAGGGCTGGTGGCTGCAAACCCCAAAAAATGTGTACCGCTCTGGGCTAAATAAATGTGTACACACAGGTGAGCGTAGTGAGACTGATAACACATGTTGACTGGTGAAGGCTGTAGGGATCTGGGAATCCCCGTAGAGGGCGTGACAGGACCAGTGGTGGTCAGAAAGACGGGGATGACGACCGCGGGAGCGAGGAGGGGAGGTGTCCCGCAGATGTTGCAGGCGGAACCATCACACAAAGACACTTTTTCTCCCCAGAGAAAGCAAAAGGACGTCTTACTATAGACTCCGACCAGCATTTATCTTATCTATCTTTTTTTACTCCCTGGTGTTGCACAGTGAAATATTTGTTCATGAATTTACTCAATTATACCCTCAATATGTAAAATAATGCTCTATGTTTTGTAAAGTCTCATTGCATGTATCTTTCTATGTCCACGGGCAGAGGCGTCGCTAGGATCACAATACATTTGGAGCTTAGCCCCCCCCCTGTTCCCCCGGACCGAAAGTACAGGGTTTTGAATGTCCATGAGGAAAATGTCGATGTACACGCTAGCGGCCTACACGTCTACATTGTCATAATGCGCGATCGGAATTATAGATGAATAGATCAGGGGCTATTTTTATTTTTTGAGATCTGGGGCTATTCATAAAATATCCGGGGCTATAGGCCCGGATGCCGAGGCCTAACGACGCCACTGTCCACAGGCAAGGGGCATTATCTTGTCACTTACTATTGAATGCTATGCAAGTTGGAAGTATAAGGCAGTATATGACAAATAATCTCAAAAAGGAGATAATATTTATGGCATAGAGATTTAAATATCACATTTAATTAATTTGACGATAAAAATATGAAATGACAACATGCAAGAGACAGTCAAAAATATCTCACCACTCCCCAGAGGGCTGTACAGTCCCTGTTCTTATTGAATTCCTGTCCTAGACAAAACAAAAACTTCATATACTTAAGATTTCCAAAGATTGAAACAATTCATACTCACAAATTGGAGTGAAAACATCCTAGTAGATTCAGACAGCCACTTCATGTAACAAAACTGTCTATTTTTAGTCAGTTCTAATAATATAAAGTCACACATGGTTTGAATGTATCTAACTGCAAAAAAATACGTTGATGAGCATTGAGTAGCAAAACAATTCTGGGGTTAACCCCCACCAGGCTGTGTACCCCCCACTTATAAAACCAAAGTTTTGCTCTTTGAATAATGTGACATCTGGCAACACCAATGGTACACCTGCACTAACAAAACCACAAGAGGACGGGCAGAACCTTCGTGACTGCTGGAGTCCTGAAGTGACAGTGCAATAGAGAAAATGAACAAATAAACAGCAAAATGTTTATTTGTTGAAATGCATTCCATTCTATTTACTGAATTAATAAGCCAGTATGTTGTAATCATAACAATACAAAACACATCAAAATGTACAAATATTACTTCCCATTGCAAACTTCTTTAATTACAAATCTACCTTTGTTCGGTGTGGTCAAAAAGCTTTATTTTCATTTTATCTGACCATAGTTCCCAGGGCCAATGCTATTTGTCAAACCCAACCCAATGACATTCGTTTGTTACTCTCAATAAAGGAATTTTCTTCTGCCAACACTTCCAAGTAGGCTGTTAGCATGGATATGGAGTCTAACTGTAAATTTTAAGATTTGGTGACTTCAAGATGCCAGCACATTCTCTAACTTCAACTGTGGCCCTTGATCTTCATCTATGTCTCTTGAACAATGTTCTTCTCCGGGCAGGTTGCGCTTGTATTCTTTAACAGGTAGATTTACCCAGTGGGGATCTGTCAGGGCCTTTATGCCTGAAAACTTTTATATCAAGTAGAAAATAAAATCCAATCAGAATTTTTCTTTGGTGGTCTGGCAGCTCAGCTAGGGCTGGCCCATCAGGATTTTGACAGAAGGCATCTACAATTCAAATGTGTTAGCGCATCTTTTTCAAATTACATCCAATCACCATTTGACTTGAAATGGATGGGAATGTTTTGGATGGGGCAAATGATGTCTTAAGACATCTAGAAGACACGTCACTAAATGAGTGCAAATAGCCAGTGTTTTCATTGTTTGAGCACGCTTTCTGAACTGAATTAGCCGTGGGTACAGCGGTTGTTATTAACACATATTTTTGTTTATATTTTTTTGAAGAACTTCTACAAGAAGTTAAAATCATTGTAGTACAACAGCATTTTTTTTCTTTTTCCTGCTTGGTTGATGTTAGCAGTCTATGAAAGTAGGATGCTATAAGTAGGCTGTTAAAAATTTGTGTTGAACTTGATTAAATAAAACTATGCGCATGGAGAAAATAACCTCATTGCTGCTTCAAAATATGGCGGAAGATGTTTGAAAATATGTGATTTTTTGTTTTTGTTTTTACTGGTTTAATATCTCTTCCAATTAGTTCTTTAATCCAAAAAATTAAGTAGCAAAACATTCGGTGACGTTATACTTGCAAGGCGAGCGTGCATAAAGTAGAAAAATAGTGACAATGGGTTTCTTTGAAAAATAATTGTACAATGTGTAATTTTTGTTTTTGTCATGAATGAACTACAATATATTCCACAAAGTAGCTCAGGATCTGTGTTGTTATCTTTATCAAGGGTGCTCCAATGCAAGAAAGACCCACATAAACAGCTGGCCGCTAAATTACTGGCCATAACCTTACCTACTACGTATTGATTAACTGAAAATGGTCTTAGGGGTTTTATTGTAAAAATTACACACAAAATACTGTAGAATAGTATTTTTGGTTGGCACTACTTGAAAGTTAGCTGTTGCGGTGCTGAAATGTGGCTTGTGAATTAAAAAAAATATATATTATTATTTTTGGGGTTTTTATATTTTGTTTTTTACATTCTATTTTATTTGTTTGGTGCTATCTGTGATCATTTTGTTTTGTGTGTTTTGATGTCTAAATCATTGTACATAAACTGTACGTGTAAACGTATACACAGGGCCCAGCTGTAAGAGACCTTGGTCTCAGTCCGTGTTCCTTGTTGATATACATAAAGGTATTATAATAATAATTATTATTAGCAGTAGCCTGGGTTTTAAACTGGGAAATGTGTATTCCAGTGGTTTCTTTCTGCCAACTCTTCTCTCTGTTTCTGCTTCAAGCATGCTGTGACTCAAATAAAGGGTTGATTAGGATAGTCCAATGAGCTTTCTAGGAAGAGACCATGGCCTGTTTTCTTAGATTGGACATGGCAGCTCGCTATCGCTTTGTTAACATTATTAGCCTGTATTTCAAAATGTGCACACACTAGCACATATTAATACTCAGTGATCCCGTGCCACTCCTCTTTCTCTCCTTTTGTGCCCTGTTTGTGCTCTGTCCCCACAGTAATAGCTTCAACAATACTGTAGCTATTTTTGACCAAGTATGGCCCCCTGCCCCCTCTGCCTGCTGGAGGACACTTCTAAAAACAACAGGTGATCTGATGTAGATGGGGTCAGTGATGATCTTGTCTGCAAGCTTCCTTGCCCTGGAGTCAAGAAGGACCTTAATTGAGGACAGAGGTGGTGGCTGATTACCCTTTCTGTGGACCATACGATGTGTTACAGTTCACCTCTGCAGTGGACATATTTTGGCGGACCCAAGGCCAAAATTAACTAAAAAGCAATATTCCGGAAAGGAAATAGGCCTTTACTTCAGAAGCGATTAATTCATGATTGAAAATTTCATAGTTATTAGAAAATAAATTACAGACCCTCTCCAAATACAGTATGCATGTTTTTTACACTTAAAATACACTAGTTTCTCTAGATATTGTGATGGGGAGACACAGGGAAAGGACACATTGCGTGTGTTTCCGGCCCTTGAGGACAGTTTATTAGGTGAGGGGAAATCGTATGATGGCGGTGTCCTGGTGGCTGTTTGGATAGAATGTATTCTGGAGTTCATTGTCTTAGCGGCATCTTCACCCTTCTGTCTTCCTCCCACCGTGGCTCCTGTGTGGCTGGGGCCGAGCGGTGGTGAGGGCAACAGGTCTTGCTGTTCCTCTGACCCTCTGGAGCCTCCCCTCCCTTGTCTCCACATCTTCTCCCAGGGCATACTCTGTTAATTGGCTGTGGTGTTTGCCTGTTTCCCATCAGTACAGGAGTGAGGCTCTGGCCCCGTTGAGTGCGCATGTTGCTGCGGGGGCTTTGGCATAAGCATTGAAGTAAAGCTGAAATCTGCAGCCTGTGATCTTGACTAAAGAGCTATCTTCACGTTGTCTAGCTAATTGCAGTTGCTACGAATAGTCATGTCACTGTCAGATTTCTTCTATGTTTAAGTGATATCTTCAAGAAATCTATTCCTTGGCAAGCCGGAATGGTAATTAAACAATGTTAGATTTGTATTGTCCATTTGCAACACATATTTGTTCAAGTAACATTTTTATCAAATTGCCTAGTTGTTTTTACTCAAAGCTAGTTATACATGCTTTTTGAGGGTTCTTAGGGTGATTCCTTCAATAGTGTGAAATGCTGGTAATGGCATAAGGCTGAAATGTTAGCTTGTATTTTTTTTCCCTCTTTTGTTTTTGGGCACACTGAACATGCACTTTACATTTTGAGCATGGATTAAATCATAATTCTTTCACCTCATCCTCTTGTAATTGTGTTTCTCCGTTTATTGTTCTGAGTGTAAGTATTTTTGTTATTCGTTTTATTTAGGAAAGGGCACATTAAATCTAGCTGGCCAACATAACTGAGGAATTATACCATTTCTGTCAATATCCATTGCAATTTGTTTTTTGTGCCTGGTTGGCCCTGTCCGGAGTTACATTCAGATAAGGCCACCGTGTCTCTGGATCCCCCCTGTCTCAGCCCCTTGTTACACGCTGCTATTTTATTGTGCTGGCGGACTAAGGTCAGTCTGCCCTCTTTGCATTTTATTAGTTTATGTCATGGGGGACAAGAGTCAGTCTGAAACATACGCTGAGGTATCTTTTTGAATCCAAAGAATGCTCACTCTATCAGCCCTGATGTCCTGTTTAACCTTAGGAGATGACCACATATCAGGACCACATGGTCAGATGACTCGTAGCTGTCCCTGTCCAAAGTCCTCCTGTTTGTGTTGCAGATCAAGTTCCTGCCTGATGGCTCCTGCTGCCACTGGCCGTATCCCAACCGGTCGTTCCTGCCTTTTAATTAATTAATTGATCTGCAGGTCATCAGAACATGCAAAAAATGTATGTGGCCCAAAAGGTTATTTACTCTTATAATCTAAACTACCAGAAGAGGACTGTACACCCCTCAGCGTCTGGTTCCTCACTAGGTTTCTTCCTAAGTTATTCCTACCCACTGTGCATCTGTCTCTGTAAAGGAACTTTTTGACAACTGCTGATATAAAAATAACATTTGATTGATTGTTATTGTATTGTTGCAGAAATTTCCGTCAGTGAAGTTCTGTAGGTGAAGTTTGGACAGAAAGAAGGTGTAGCCATAAAGGTAGGCCTAAGAACCTGATTGTGTTGGTTGAAGCTTCCCCAAATAGTACCATAATATGTGAGTTGGTGTGGCCACCGTTCCCAAATATTTTTATTTTCAGTACTGAGAATAATAATTATTTTATGGGTACTACAGAGATCTGCCTTATAACCTAAATTGTAGTACTCTGAAGTATGATACATTTACAGTGGTACAGTAGGCCCATTTTTGTATTCAATATAAGCTAAGTGTTTCATTCAATTCCTAATGTACTTTTCATATGGTGAAGTGCTTTTTCAACAAATATTCTGTATTTGTAACCCTCTGGTAGCAAAAAATTCTGGAAGCAGATAAAAACAAAATAAGTTCATCATAGAAATTCTTTTGGAGACAAAGTCTACATGATTCTTGCCGTCAGTAACAATAATTTATTGTTTAAAAGTAATAAAATATTCTGCTCTGTCTTTTGACTCCATGATGTTTATGTTCATCAAGCTTTCTGACATCTTCATGAGGACCTTCTTAAATGTTGTATCCATGCGCAAGTTGTCAGATCGACCAATGTTAGCTTCACACAACCAGCTATTCTGGAACCAAAAGCCGGATATGTTCAGTGAACCCTCAATTTCTTGAGCTATTTTTCTGGAATCCAAAATTAATAATTTGTTATACTACCATTTTAGATTAATATAGTTCAAACTGTCGAATTCAAATGAGAGGGCTGTGGCAGGTCAGGAACCTGTCAAAATCATGGGGATGTGGCAGGTCATATCTCCAATATGCAAATGAATGGGCATTTGCAGTTTTGACCGTTTTATGAACTGCCACAACCCCCTCAATAGCATCTTTTGTAAATTTAAACCCAATTATTCTTTTTACACCTACGTTAAACTTTGAGATCTACAAAACAACCACTCTCTTGTTCTGTGTTTTGTATGCATCAGCCAAGCCAACTGCGATGATAGATCTCACTCCCCAAAGCTAGACTGCATAATGTGCAAAATAGTAAAGGGAGCACAAACATCAACGAATCTCTTGGCTTTCCTCCATTTATTAGTTAATTTTATTCACTTGGTCACATGCTCAAGCTACTTTGCATGAGGAATTAATTTGTCTGTGATTATTGGTAAGTGCATAAAATGCAACCACAGTGTACCTGACTCCAAGTGTTTCACAAGATATTATCAACATTCATTCAGTTATCCTTGGGATTATATTAGAAATTTCAAAGTTGACATGTTAATATCACATTAACATTAGATAATAGTCTACCTATAAATTTGCCATAGTTAAAATAAATTATGAAAGGGCCCCTCTGCAAAGATTGAACATGGTACGCGTGTGAATGATAGGGTAAATAGAGGGTTCTAGAAAAAAACCTTTAGATAAAAAAATGTGTGTAAGTAGAACTTTTCATGGAGGGTTATGGAAAGAATCCTGCATAGAGGATTGCAAATACACAGAAAACTCCATTGAACCATAGAAATGTTAGAAATAGAAATGTTACACCACAGGGACAGCTGAAAAATATACTCCTTTCACTTGATAGAGTAGGAAATAGGAGCACCTTTTATTATTTCACAGCAAAATAAGAATTAATTAGATATTGCAATCTAGTGTTTACGTGTGTAATTATTTTAACATTACAAATGTTTGCTGTGAAGACAATTTTCCCAAGCCATATTGCAGATATTATTTTGCCAGGGATTGTGGTAGAGGATGTCTGTTATATTAGATCATTTTAAGTTACAGACTGAAAATGGTGAGGGAGTAAATGAGGCCTGCTGACAGGAAAATGCCAAATGTTGGCCTGGCAGTGAAGACATGGTTCTACTCACATCCAGGGGGACTTTCCTTGGACTCAATTCCCCTATCTTCAATGGAAGCCTCTCTACCATCTCTGAATGGGCGACAGGATTTTGTTTTATAATCAGCAACCTATCCCTCCCCAAGGCCAAACAACATGGACTCTGTTGGCTGTCTGTCTCTGCTCTGATCTTATGATTCCTTGTAAACCGGTTTACGTAGAAATCTGCAATATGATTTTGTTAAATGTGGTACCATTCCTGTGACAATCCTGTTATCCACACTTATTGAAAAACATGGTAGACAACTTATCTTGCTTCAGATCCGTAACAAGTAGTAACTACAAACGCAAATAAACGTCATTTGCAAAATGGAAATACAAATCTGACAAGATTAAGTTGCCTAAGCTATTTTGTAATACAACGATTCAGCTCACCTATACAAACCACTAAAACTGACTGAAATGTAGTTAGAAAAGTGGAAGTAGCTTTGGCAGCAACACATATTTTTGTTACAGACAAACCAGAGAAATGCATGTCACTCACCACAAGATGCTGAAACAAAGATGTCTCTCAAATGAATAATATATGCTAGTTCTAGGTAGTATAGCAAGCCAGTCATATCGGTGTGTGGCCACCGCCTGGGAAGAGTATGCTGCCCTCATTCGGTCAGCACCATGAACAGCAATACCTGTCTAAGGAGGTTCAGCACCATGGACAGCAGCCCTGGTCTAAAGAGGTTCAGCACCATGGACAGCAATGCCCGTCTAAGGAGGTTCAGCACCATGGACAGTGGCCCCGGTCTAAAGAGGTTCGGCACCATGGACAGCAGACCATGTATAAAGAGGTTCGGGAACATGGACAGCAGTCCATGTATAAAGAGGTTCGGGAACATGGACAGCAGTCTCTGTCTAAGGAGGTTCAGCACCATGGACAGCAGTCCTTGTCTAAAGAGGTCTGGCGGCATGGACAGCAGTCCCTGTCTTCGGAGGTTCAGCACCATGGACAGCAGTCCCTGTCTTCGGAGGTTCAGCACCATGGACAGCAGTCCCTGTCCTCGGAGGTTCAGCACTGTGGTCAGAGCGCCCAGGAGAAACAAAGGCAGATGCAGGAATATTCCAGAGGCATCAAGTAGGGTCTCTTCCACCCTTATGCAGCTGGTTCTCATCAGCACCAATCAGGTACAAAAGGGAGGACCAGACGCACACTGAAGGTAAGCTCCAACCAGTCTATGTGCATGTTGGACTCAGCGATTAGACTACAGAGGTGTCAATCTGCAGTGTTGAGCAGTATGACAGATGCATTGTTGGAGGTACAGTTCTTTGGACTGTACAGTAGGAATCATAATTGGGATTACTTGTTCTATTGTGTTGAAATGGCAACAATAAGAGGAGTGGAAAGGGAAATGTTCATGTCAGAAATTAACTGCACTATCGCAAAAAACAATTCATTTTTTGTGTGTGCAAAAAAATCTTATTTTTCAGAGGCAATCCTGACAAATGAAATGTTGACATCTGTTTTCTAAGCACATTATCACATTCCACACTGGGTTGGCAGAGAATTGCCACACACATCAGCAGTTGAAGGCTTGTGACACCACTGAGCTGCACATTCATTCACTGGCAATGCACAGTCTGTCAAGTCTTAACACTTACTTAAAGTAATAGCCTAGTGTTGCTTTAGTTAATATTTTATTAATACCCAAATAATATTTCTGACTCATCCTACATTCGTATGTGGCCAAAGCATGATTTGATTTGGCCACTTACAAAAAAAAACTTCAGAAACTCCACATCAAGCTTGCATAAGCATAAATTCTAAGAAAAAAAGACACTTCAAAAAGCCCACCTCAAGCTTGCATCTCAAAGAGACTATTTAAAAAATGCCATGGAATATGATGTAATACTCCTGAGATTGATGAGCTGGCCAATCAGTGCTATAATCACATTCACATAGTTTTCATGACCGGAATACGCCTACACCTTTCTGCTTTGGGGTACTCCTGCTTCCTTTCCAACATAGAAAAGCTGTATTTTACCATAATTACAATACTCTGGACGAAAAAATCACCTATATTGTCAGCAAGTATGTCAAAACAGTGGGGAGCATAATATGTATTGCTGAGAAAACTCACATAAATAAGAAGACAGACTGGAGGCCTAAATATTGTAAGAGAAATAATAGTCAATTTGGATCTGCATACTATTTGAAGTAAAACCATCCACCTTGTAAATAAGTTTGTATCTTCTATATGATTTTGTGTTTATCCAAGGCATGCTTTCTTTTCATCCTTATGTCTCAGGCATAGCATTTAAATACCACTTCACATGAGGAAATAAATGCTAGTCCAACCATTTGTTTTTTGAGCCTGCTTAAGTGCAGACCTCCACATGTAAAAAAAAAAGGTCCACAAATGATTACTATGGTAATGTAATGCAGTGGCTGTAGGCAAGGAACCAACAATTGATCTGCAGATTGACATGCTGTCACCATGCCTGGCCCCTACTCCATTAAGATAAACAAAGGTGTGCAAAAAAATCCATTAAAATGTTTTACCCATACTATGTTTAACATGTTTATTCTGGAGGAGTTTATTGCAGTGAAAAGCACTTTAAGATGTTTTCCATAGTGGGTTTACCAAGGAGGATGTCATTATCAGGGCAAATTACTTTACAATCAAGAGTTGCATTTCCATACATTATCAACCCGCAGCCAGAAACTCAATTGGGGTCGTTTAAATCACAGGCCCAATGGGGAAGAACCCAACTTGCTAGCATTGATTTGGTTGTGCTGAGACATATGTCTGGCGCATTTGAAGACCTAAAGTGGTGAGTAATGGACATGAAATTAGGGGCGGCAGGTAACGTTGCGATTGGAGCGTCTGACTGAATTTACTGGCACTTAACCATAATGGCTCCCAAGTCATAGATGTAAATTAAAATGTGTTCTCAGTCCGTTTACCTGGTAAAATTAAGAAAAAAAATGTGAACCTCCCACATGTTGCTTGTTTGAACAGATTTTTTCAAGCAATTTGTCTTGTTGAATTTGATTGTTATTATTGACACGTGCATGTAGGGAATAGGAAAAGAGAACGGTCGGTTCTAGAAAAATAAAAATAAATAAATTGATGTTTCTGGCAGGTAACATATCAGCTCTCTGAACAGTTGTATGTGGTTTAGGTAGGTTGCAAATAAAAATCCCTTCTGATGTTGAGTGTGTCAGAATTATTGTGCCCAGCATGATGCAGCAGCAACTAAAAAAATCGGACCGCTGCAAGACGCTACCTTAAAGTACATCTCGTCAGCAGCCAGTATCAACTAGTGATATCAAGTTTCTTATCTTCATGAGTCCAGAGCAAGCACAATTATATGTCCTAACTGTATGCAGCAAAGGTAACCAGATCAGATACAAAGCATGGCTTATCAGGCACCGCAGAGGCATATTTGAGTGAAATTATGCTTACCCTAAGTTGTTATTGAAGGCCTGTTGAGCCATTTCTCAGAGCAAGCCATTATTTACCTCTGTTCTGGGCTGGAATTAACATTATTAGTGGCATCCAAATTCATCAATTGAAATGTGTCCCAAGCCACAAAAGCTGCTTGGGAGCTATATTATATATACAGTATCTCACAGAAGTGAGTACACCCCTCACATTTTTGTAAATATTTGATTCTATCTTTTCATGTGACAACACTGAAGCAATGACACTTTGCTATAATGTAAAGTAGTGAGTTTACAGCTTGTATAACAGTGTAAATTTGCTGTCCCATCAAAATAACTCAACACACAGCCATTAATGTATAAACTGCTGGCAACAAAAGTGAGTACACCCCAAAGTGAAAATGTCCAAATTGGGCCCAATTAGCCATTTTCCCTCCCCGGTGTCATGTGACTCATTAGTGTTACAAGGTCTCAGGTGTGAATGGGGAGCAGGTGTGTTAAATTTTGTGTTATCGCTCTCACACTCCCTCATACTGGTCAATGGAAGTTCAACATGGCTCCTCATGGCAAAGAACTCTCTGAGGATCTGAAAAAACAAATGTTGCTCTACATAAAGATGGCCTAGGCTATAAGAAGATTGCCAAGACCCTGAAACTGAGCTGCAGCATGGTGGCCAAGACCATACAACGGTTTAACAGGACAGGTTCCACTCAGAACAGGCCTCGCCCTGGTCGACCAAAGAAGTTGAGTGCACGTGCTCAGCGTCATATCCAGAGGTTGTCTTTGGGAAATAGACGTATATGAGTGTTGCCAGCATTGCTGCAGAGGTTGAAGGGGTGGGGGGTCAGCCTGTCAGTGCTCAGACCATACGCTGCACACCGCATCAAATTGGTCTCTATGGCTGTTGTCCCAGAAGGAAGCCTCTTCTAAAGATGATGAACACGAAAGCCCGCAAACATTTTGCTGAAGACAAGCAGACTAAGGACATGGATTACTGGAACCATATCCTGTGGTCTGATGAGACCGAGATAAACTTATTTGGTTCAGATGGTGTCAAGCGTGTGTGGCGGCAAGCAGATGAGGAGTACAAAGACAAGTGTGTCTTGCCTACATTCAAGCATGGTGGTGGGAGTGTCATGGTCTGGGGCTGCATGAGTGCTGCCAGCACTGGGGAGCTACAGTTCATTGAGGGAACCATGAATGTCAACATGTACTGTGACATACTGAAGCAGAGCATGGTCCCCTCCCTTCGGAGTCTGGGCCGCAGGGCAGTATTCCAGCATGATAACGACCCCAAACACACCTCCAAGACGACCACTGCCTTGCTAAAGAAGCTAAGGGTAAAGGTGATGGGCTGGCCAAGCATGTCTCCAGAACTAAACCCTATTGAGCATCTGTGGGGCATCCTCAAATGGAAGGTGGAGGAGCGCAAGGTCTCTAACATCCACCAGCTCCGTGATGTCGTCATGGAGGTGTGGAAGAGGACTCCATTGGCAACCTGTGAAGCTCTGGTGAACTCCATGCCCAAGAGGGTTAAGGCATTGCTGGAAAATAATGGTGGCCACACAAAATATTGACACTTTGGGCCCAATTTGGACATTTCCACTTAGAGGTGTACTCACTTTTTTTGCCAACTGTTTAGACATTAATGGCTGTGTGTTGTGTTATTTTGAGGGGCCAGCAAATTTACACTGTTATACAAGCTGTACACTCACTACTTTACATTGTAGCAAAGTGTCATTTCTTCAGTGTTGTCACATGAAAACATATAATCAAATATTTACAAAAATGTGAGGGGTGTAGTGACTTCTGTGAGAAGTGACTTCTGTAGTGACTTCTGTATATATATATACATATATATATATATATATATATATATATATATATATATATATAGCGTAGTTTCTAAATCATAGACTTTTAGGTTTCATTTGACACTGACTTTGTTGTTCTCACATGAAATTCAAATGCTGGTTTTGATGGAAATGCCCCTTTCTATTCCCATCTTTTGATCATTTTGATGAAGAGTACTCTTGATCAAGGTAATATGAAATGACCTACCCAAAAGCTGTCATCCTTACTAAACTCATGAAGTCTATTTTGCTAATTTATACCCTCTGGCGAGTAGCATTAGGAGCACAGAGGTACTGTAGTTTTGGCAAAGATGAAGGATTCATTTAAGTTCAACCTGGGCCTCCAGGGAAATCAACAGTAAGAAAGTCCAAAGAGCTTTAACCATAATCCAATCTGCCCAGAGATGAGTAATACAATCGGTAGTGCTTTAGGAGTAATAAAATTGGAAATATTTACCCTGCTTAAAGACTTTCAGGACAGTCTTCAGGCCCAGATATAAATTGAAATCAGCACTAGCTCATGCCTTTTCTTATCGCATACATCTGAAAACTAGAAAATAATTAATGCAATGATTGACTTTAGGATTTACAATGGATTCCAATAAATGAAGTCAAATTACCCTTCCAAACATGGTTTAAATTGAACAAATTCATCAGCAACTAACCAAGTCATTTTTAACCAAGTCAATGTCAAGATTTGGATGTAGTTGAAAACGAGAAGAAAAGCAAAAAAACATGAGATAACATGTCCCCAGGGACTTTGTGTTATGGCCTCCTGGTATTTTTGTAGTTCCTAGTTCATCCCTAAAGATAATTTTAAGACATTCTTGGGAAAGTTTGTCATATGTCTATGGAATGTTTCTTCTTTTTCCTGGATTGTCCCCAAAGATGTTTATGGGATGTTGCATGGTTGACCCCTCTGAATTATTATTATTTATTCTATGTTGCAAAGAAACATTCCCTCTCCCAGAAAAAAGATAGACCTTTGGGTATAAGCATAACAACACCCCTTCCTGTTGCCAAACTCATTAACATCCTAATTGTTAAACCACTGATCCAATAACAACTCTTATTTTGTTGGCAATGTTTGAGATACCGACAGAAACATTAATTTCAACATGGTGAAAAAATCCAAATCAAACACAATGACAAGGAAAAAGAAAGAGGTTGGCAAAACGTCACAAAATCGATAAATAATACCCTATTTGGTCATTTAAAAAAGGGTTGCACTTTATTCAGAGAATCGCAATTTACATGTGTAGATGTTTTATAGATCGTAATATTATCAAAAAATGTCCTACAATGTTCAATAAATGTTCATCTGTTGATAAGCAACTGCTTATCTACAGATGGGTTAGGTTTAGAAGAAGGTTTAGCAGGTCAAGGGTAAGATAAGGATAAACGTTAGGGTAAGGGTTAAGGTTAGTAGACAACAGTCAGTAGAAAATCTTCTACAGACACAGTTTTGGAACTATTGTGATGTGGCACCACCTCCATGCCAACACATTTTTTTGGAACTTGACTGAATCTGTGTTCTAATGATAGAATAGATATGAATATAGATGTTTGGCCAGAAACACCAGAAGTGGGTTTTGTGTATCAAGAGGGATGGTCATACAGACAAAAACATACTCCCCACTTTAAAGCATGGTAGTGGATACATGAGGTGTGGGTCTGTTTTGATTCCAAAGTCCATAGGAACACTGTAGGTTACATGACATCATGGAATCTGTCTGCCTCAACCAGGAGGCAGAAATTGGGTCATTATTTGATCTTCTAGCAGGACAACGATCCAAAGCTTTTTTTTCAAATACAAATACCCATGACCCCAGAATTAAGCTTTTGCCATGTCCAATCCGCTGGTACTGTAAAAACCATGTTGAAAACCTGTGGGGTGAGCTGAAGTGGAGAGCCAACAAGTGAGGACTAAGAACTCAGAAGGATCTGCATGGATGAAAGGTCTATAAGAGAATATGACCATCTAAGACAAAATCAATATTTTTGCACTTTCAAATGGCAAGCAACTCCCGTCCAAAAATAACCCACAGTCAAGGCCAACCAGGCAGAAAATAATACCTCCACCCACTTTTACAAGCCCCAGGCTTCCAAGGGACACCGGTACCAACCAACTGCAAACCACCCTGAGACAGAGTGGAGCTCATACTGTTCTCTCCCATCGCATGAGTGCTAGGGACATTTTCATGTAACACAAATTAGCCAGTGACTCAGCCCCAATAATTTGTATTGGAGTGAATATATCCTCATAGAGAGAGAGTAACCAGGCAAGCAGCCAGATCCAATAGCATATCTCTTTTTAAAACAAAAAATTCAGATATTTTATTATGTTTCAAAGTTCAAAAAAGTTCCTTCATCCACTTCCTTAGGTTTGAAACATAGGCTTCCAGGGTAAGCAATATTGGAATTTCACCATGTTTCATTGAAATGTACAATGTGTTTCCGGATGAAATCATCAAGTGGCAGAATACATGAAAACTTGAAAATAATGGCAGAAAACATGAAAATAGTGAAAACTAAAGTGATCCAAAAACAGCCTCTTGAGGAGCACCAAAGCACTGTTTCAATTTGTCCAAGGACAGATCATTTACAGATAAACATCAATATGTTTCTGATAGATAGGATCTATAGAGAATATATTGTGATGTGCTTCTGGTCCCTGCTATTGTGAAAATAGCAATGCTGACTGTTTTGAGTACATGCTAGGACCCAATATCTCTATTCCTGTGTTAATTAGAAATAGAAGGAATCGAGTGCATACAACTTATAAAGTAAACCTGTCTAATCTGTTAACTGTAACACGTCAACCTACTAGTCCAGGAACCCCTATTACATCTATTAAGCTGGCTTTACTTAATATCAGATCTCTTGCCAACAAATAAATAACATTATAATATCCTACAACCTAGATCTCTTGGTAAATGACATTAAAATATCCTACAACCTAGATTTTATGTTTCTCGCTGAAACGTGGCTAACAGAAGATTGTAGTGATACTGTTCTTAACGAGACTGCACCTGAAAAATGTGGCTATATGAATATGTGTCGAAATGGTATGAAAGGAGGAGTGGCTGCCCTTTTCAAAGATACATTCCAGTGCAAAGAAAATACACTTGGTAATTTTATTTCTTTTGAATACCTCTGTTTTACATTGAAGGATACCCCCAAAATTTTGTTTTTAACCATTTACAGACCTCCACGATATTCTGCAAATGTTATTGATGATTTTGCTGACTACTCTCTGTTAAATCGGTTGATTATAACTTGATTATTACAGGGGATTTTAACATCCACATGGATAATAGTACGGACAATAATGCCAAAGAACTTTTTGCACTACTTGACACTTTTGATCTCACTCAACATGTGAAAGAGCATACACACACTCAAGGCCACATTCTAGTTCTGGTTATCTCTAAAGGTCTCGATATTTCCTCTGTCATGGTTAAAGACTTTGCCTTGTCTGATCATTTCTGTGTCTTTTTTGAATCACTGATCACCCCGGATGTTCCAGTAAACTATGTTTCTTTTAAGAAAAGGTACATTCATGAGTGTACCAATGCTCAGTTTATGGAAGCCATAGCAACAATAAGTGCTGAGTCAGTTGATGTACTCCTGGATCATTTTAATGCCAAAATATTGAATGTCATGGATTGTGTTGCACCGGTAAAGGTAAAGAAAACTATGAGCAAACAGAAAACACCATGGAGAACCACCATGATGGTAAGCGGCCTGAAAAGAGAATGTAGGAAAGCGGAATGTCAGTGGAGGAAAACTAAACTTCAAATTCACTATGACATCTATAAACAAAGCCTTGGTAGCTTCAACAATGAGTTACACAGGGCCAGACAGCAACATTTATGGGGAATGATCAACAAGAATATCAACAATACCTGCACTCTATTTGTCATGGTCGACAAGCTTACAAACCCCCTAAAGCATATAGCATCAGAATTCGTGTCCACTGTGAAATTTAATGAATTTGCACGTTTCTTTAGTGAAAACATTTAAAGTATTAGATGGACCATCAGAACTACACAGTCTAACAATCACATTGTACCGTCACTATGTCCACCAAGACTTAACTTGGTTATTATGTCACAATTTAATACAAACCAGGGACCAAGTGCGTAATCTCTGTGTTCTGATAGACTCAGACCTCACATTTAACAGTCATATCAAAACGGTCACAAAAACAGCCTTCTATCATCTTAAAAATATAGCCAGAATCAAGGGCTTGGTGTCCCAAAAAGACCAAGAGAAGCGCATTCATGCTTTTATCTCTAGTAGGGTTGACTACTGTAATGGCCTCATAAGTGGACTCCCCAAAAAGACTGTAAAACAGCTGCAGCTGATTCAGAATGTGGCTGCTAGAATGTTAACCAGGACCAAGAGAAAAGAGCACATCACCCCGGTTCTTAAATCTTTGCACTGGCTTCCAGTCAGTTACAGAATAGATTTTAAAGTGGTGCTTTGAGTTTATAAATCACTGAATGGTTTAGGCCCTGAATACATTTCTGATATGTTTGAAGAATTTAAACCAAGCAGGGCTTTTAGATCCATGGACACAGGTCAGTTAGTAGAGCCCAGAGTCCAAACCAAACATGAAGAAGCTGAGTTTAGCAGTTATGCTGCACACAACTAGAATAAACTACCAGACGATCTTAGACATGCCCCAAATGAATCCATTTTTAAATCCAGGTTAAAAGCACTTCTCTTTTCAACTGTCTATGACTGAGCACTTAAACTTAACCGCACTGTTAAGCCTTACATCTTTTATAGCTTCCTATGTTTTTATCCTGTTTTTATTCTACTTCTATTTTCTTATTCTATGTTTTCTTATTATGATGTTGTTTTGATGTTTTCATGTGAGTATTTGTTTTTATGCAATTGTATTGTTAATTTTTTTCTTTTTCTTTGTAAAGCACATTGAATTGCTTCTATGTATGAATTGTGCTATATAAATAAACTTGCTTGCTTGCTTACATAGCCAGAACTTCACAACAAATGGGTTTGCAATCTTTCCAAAAGCATGTAGTGATCAATGGTCTTGTAAGGATAATAATTAATAACTTACCATATAATGAATAGCTTATTGCGTAACATTCTTCATGCTAGTTATTGTACATTTCCATAGACAAAACCATATATATACATCTCCGGAGAAAATTAAGAGACCACTGCACCTTTTTCTTTCCTTTCCAAAACAGTTGAAAAGGAAAGTTTTGAGCGAAGAACAGAAGCGTTCAATTTGCAGTGGTCTCTTAATTTTAACTCTTCTTTTCCTCACTCAAAACCGCCACAGATTCCCTGATCCAGGTCTAGGAGGAGATCCCCCAGGACACCATCCACCGTCTCATCAGGAGCATGCCCTTATGTTGTCGGGAGGGCATACAGGCACATAGGGGGCCATACACACTATTGAGTCACATTCTGAATTGCCATCATGAAATTCATGCAAGTTGGAACAGACTGTGATTTCAGTTGTTTACTTTGATTTTCGGTGTGAGTTTGAATCCAGCCCTCAATCAGTTGGTGTATTTGGTTTCCATTGACCGTTGTTACGTAATTTTGTTCTCAGCAAATTGCAGTGTACAGTAAAAGAAAACAAATGGATAATTTCTCAGTAAAATAATACAAAAGTTAAAAAAGATAAATGCCTTCATTGCATAAGTTTCGCGACAACTAAAACATTGATCACACCTGCAGCGTCAGTGCACTTTGGTACACCAGAAGTTCATTATTTCATATGGAAGGGTGCGCAAGTCTTGCATTACTGCATTGCAGAGACAGTTACAGAGTGTTGTGTGTTGATTTCAACACATGTCAACACAGATCAAAGTTGTGACAACTCAACGCTACTCGGTTACAGGGAAAATGCAGCTATGCATCATGGACGAATTACGCATCTCAGTCCTCTGTCAGTAGAATATTACATCAAATAAAATAAACAAAAATCTCCTCTCCAGACCAATATCGTTCGACAAGTCATTCGGTTTCCACGTTCACAACTACAAAAAAACAAAGATTACTTCATGGCCATAGCTGGACCACCCAGTATAGTTGGTGCTATAGAAGTGCTTTTAATGAAGTGCGGCCTGTGTGTCCTAAGATCACGGCCATCCGATATTGGTCTTCGGTCTTGTTCCTTGTGTATAGAAATTTCTCTGGATTCTCTGAATATTTTAAGTTATTATGTACCGTAGATGATGAGATCTCCAATCTCCTTGTAATTTTTATGTTGAGAAACGTTATTCTTAAATAGCTGCACTATTTGCCTGCGCAGACTTTCACAGAGTGGTGAACCCCTCCCCATTTTCACTTCTGACAGACCCATCCTCAACATTTGATATGTTGTCTTTTTACTATTTTTTATTGAATATAGGGTTTAAATGATTAGCACATCATTGCATTCTGTTTTTATTTACATTTCCCAACTTTTTTTGAAACAGAGTTCTAGAACAGAAGCAACAAATACTATTCAAATTGCATCATATAAGGCACATACCGTACATGTCATAGGATTTATATAATATACATCTGGATATACATTACCACTAGGAGGACTCCTAAATAGCACTAAAAGTTCCTAGCTAAGAGTTTCCTCTTAAAACCTATTCACAAAGTTGCTAAGACCAACTTTTTCTAAATAATGGGGAGACATTTTAAGCTAAGAGAAAGGGCGGGGTTGACCCAGTTAACTATGGATGATGTCATGTTCCATGAACAAGCCTACTTACTATGCTCACAGTGATTGGCTGATAGGGGAGGGGTCTCTGTCAGTGAATTCATCATAGCAATAATATAGAAGGATGTGTCATGTTGCCATATTGAAATAAAGATATTCAAATAAAAATGTAAGCTAAGTGTCACTAATTAAACATGAAACCAATAATGATATACTGACTAGTGTGGAATCTGAGCATTAATAATTAAGTATTCACACAGTATTAAGAAAATATGAATGTACGTTTCATTGGAAGTGAATGTGTCTAGATAATGAGAACAACAGAAACATCTGTGTTTAGATAATCTCTCTGTAGGTTGCGCTCTGATAACCACAAGAATGTTTACACTGGCCATCTGGCATGTGGGTTACTGTCTTGGAAACATGATCTTTGCTAGGTAGACACGCCCTTCAATGTATATATCAGCTTGTAACCAGCATTACAGTGAGAAGATTTTGGACATTCACTGAAATTAGACAACTCAGAAATGCAAGAAATGCACATTCATCTTTTGATGATGCAATTACTCGTGCAATTACGTGTCCCATTTAGCCCCAACTATATATGGCCATGAAGTCAGCTTTGTTTTATTGTAGTTGGAGAACATCATGAGGAAACCGAATGATTTGTCGCACGATATGGGGGGGAGGGCATTTATTGTTTGATGTAATATTTTACTGACAGATGACTGTATGTAGTTCGTCTGCGCTGCATATCTGCATTTCCCCTGTGGCCAAGTAGCGTAGAGTTGTCACAACCTTGATCTCGATGTCAAAATATTTTATTTGTCAGGTGCAAAAATCAGATTGACGCAAGTCATTTGTCCGAATGACTTGCGTCAATCTGAACAACGAAATTATTGTGACATAGCACGTGACATTTACGTAGTAATTAAGAAATATATAAAGCAAAATAATAACCAAAAAATACATCTCCGATGTTATTGGGTTGTTTCTGTTTGTTGGTGAAGTGACTGCATCTCTGACTAGCTCTACCATGATCAAACCCTTGCGATTAGAGTCATTAACTGTTTCTAAAATGTTGCCCGGATTACCAGGTGGATTGCCGGCAGCAGCCATTTTAGGATTGTTTGTGACTTGGTCTTAGTGACTTAGGAGTTCTCTTGACTACGCCTAACTTTTCACAGATTTGGGAGCTGGTTTTAGTGCTAAAATGCTCTGTGAAATACTCTTAGACCAAAAATGTAGGAGTCTTAAAGTTAGGACTGACACAGCCATTTTTTTCTAGGAGTTACTCCTAAATCAGCAAGTTAGGAGCTACTTTTAGCCTTAAGATGTTTTGTGAATAAAGCCCCTGCTGTTTATGCCAGTGTTATTTTGCACACTATAATAGATACTGTACTTGCATGTGATATGGGTAATCTTTTTTGAGAGATATAGTTACACATTTGGCGGATGGCCCAATAAACACACCCCCTAACATCTCACATTATACATTTAATCTCTGTCCCGCTCACAAACCCACTCACTGCAGAATGCAGTGGTTTTCTTTGTATGTCCTTTTTACATTTTTATGTTCAAGGCACATGCTTTTCTGTGTTCTGTTGGTGTTGTTTTAACATCAACCATCTTCTCTTTTCAACTTTGTCCGTGTGTTCTACAATGTCTGTGTTCTTCTCTGTCCTGGAACCTCAATGTGAAACCAGTTTCCTTTGGAGGCTCGGATAGCAGGGTCTCTGCCTATCTTCAGAAAACATCTGAAAACTCAACTTTTCATAGTGTTCCTGAAATAGTTTCACTGCCACAACTCTATTTTCCCTTTTAAACTTAGCTTTTTTATGGTTTTTTTTATTAGCAATTATAACTAATTCATTTATAAAAATGCACTTATTACTAAACTGTGTGGTTGTTTCACCTAGCTATAATGTATGCACTTATTGTAACAGCATCTGATAAACGAATAAAATGAAAAAAAATGTTTGTTTATGTTATTTTAAAGGTGCATGGGGATGAATTCTTGCATTGTTATTTCAGAACATATCCATAAAATATCTGCAGAAGTAGTGGAATGAATCGTGAATATATCGTAGTGTTGTCACGTCCCCTTTCTTCCTGCAAATTGGGCTAATTTCAAAAACAATCTTGCAGGTGAAAATATATTTGACACGGTTGGCTGTTTTTTGGGCTACTTTTAAATTGCACTGTGGCCACTATGGCATTCTCTTTCAAAAAAGTGTCTATTCATTTCACCGTGACCTGCTGATGCTAACGATTACGCTGTGAGGCAGGCTGTTTCTGAGGGAGTGAGCTATAGGAAGGGAGCCGGAGGAGTGTGTGTATGTGTGTTCAAAGAGCACTGTAGGCACAACAGGCAGCTGAATGAGAAGAGAGCAGTGACAATACCCAGCTTTTAGAATACATGAGCAAGTCATGACCAGTGATTTGTCATTATAAATGTGTCACATCCTTTTTTGTATTAATATTCAGCACAAGATATCCTCCCTGGGTTTTAATGTCATTGGGCTGCAGGTTTCAGGCAGACCTGGCACAGGGATCCATAGCAAAGGCGCACCACACTCAATACCAGCACCAATTTAGGACTGTTGTGAACAAATCACGGAGCAAAGAAATATGGAGAAAACATCTGAAGGTGTTGTTCTGCCCTCTCATTGCAATTATAACACTGTGCTTAATTATTTGCTTTTCCAGTCCACGTGAAAGACATCCGGACTAACAAAGTGACAAGCACAGTTGAAACAAATGCTGACAATTGAGATAACTCCACTGAATGCTCATTTGCATCAAAATACAATTTTGAAATCTGGCAAAAACACCATTCCTCTTCAAAGAAAAAAAAATAATCCTGTTTTATAACATGAGGAACATGTGTTCCTGTACTTAAACATGCGCTGGATCTTTTACATTATATTTGAGCTTTAGTATGACTGTAGCATCTGCAGTAGTCTGAATGTGTGTAAATAATTTCATGAAGCCCTTAACAATACTGGGAGCTGTGGTTTTCCTGAGTATGGGCCTGATACATCAGTTATCACTTTGCTTTCGGCAAAGGACCTACACAGTCCACACCGCTGGAATTTTAGGCAAAAGCAGGTATAGTCTGCAAAGGTAAAGTGTGGTTTGCCAGCCCGTCAGCAGGCAAACGTGACCAATTTAAAATAACCCACAACATCCTGTTTAGACCAGAGGGGTATTCCAGAAAGATGAATTATTAACCTAGCAAGGTCTGTCAAAACAGAACTTGAGCAAAACTTGATTTCTTGGCTCCAGATAGAGAGCATGAAGTGTAGCCTGATGAGAAACCATAGCAACAAATACTCTGAACTGAACCTGCTCTTTACTAGGTTAAGTAGATCTTATTCTGTTCATGTGAATAAAACACAGAGCTTATCCTCCAATCAGATTCTATTCTGTCATTATGTATTCCCTCCCTTCGCAGAAAATCAATGTGCATTATGTACTGTGAATTACAAATTAGTGGATCCTTTAGATCTTTCAAAATAACAGATTATTTTAATGTTATAATTCTTCCACACAGTTTTCAACCTGTCCATGTCCAGTGCAACCCACTCGGTTTTGCTTTGGTTGTACAACCTCTATGCTTTGCTTTGTGATTTCGCCAAAGTAATAATTTAAGTGACACCACCACTGCCACCGCAAAAGCCAGATTGGAAATCAGACAGAAAATAATTGACAGAGTATATCTGACATAAAGTGACATGGCATGATTTAATTATCAAATAGGCCAACACACACTTGGGTAATTATTGATCATATTTATTTATTTATAGAGCATTTTTATTGCAAAGCTTGTTACAGTATATGAATTTTCAAGCCTTTGTAAGAGCTTCCAGCAATCCTCTGAACACAATGACAACTGTCACCCATGAAATGTTGGCCCTTGCGAGGAAAGGAAAAAACAACTTCAGTTTCTCAGAGGAAGTAGCATAACCAATTAAAATGCTACCAGCGCAAACCGCAGTGCTAACTGACTCGCCATTTTTCACCTGTTACACCCATGACCGGAATTGTAGTTGCCTACAGTATGTCACAATTACAATGGTATGCACATTGAAAACCAATTGTAGAATGGTGTTTTATTCAACTGAAGTCCTTTTCATGACAACACATTATCTGTATGGTGTCATGAAGACATTTCTGTGCTTCACTTATCCTAATGATTTAAATGAGAACCCACCATTGGCACACAAACTCAGCGAGTAGGTGTAGGTGGTAGAGCCTTCTTGTCATTTGAGTTTGCATGCATATGGAGGACATAATAAGGTCACAGACTTTGATAAAGAAATTCAAATGGAAACCCGTCTGTACAGGGTCCTTGCCATTCCGCCATTCCATGAGGTTTGGATTGTTTCTATGAATTATTTTTCTAGAGAGATCTCAGTGATTACAAAATCTGAATCTTCTTGATTCAGGAAAGATTACAGTCCTCTAGAAGGTTCTGCGTGTTATTGTTAATGTTGGGGAAGCTGCTCTGAAAATATAGTTAAACAAGCTACCAATGACTTTACACTGGACATAGTTAAGCCTCACTACATGACACCCTTAAAAAATATCTAGTTTTCCTAACTAAAACACTACTTTAAAAAAGTAGTTCACTACTTCAAACCTTCTTGGGGAGGGATCATCATAAATTATGTCATACAATATTTTTGAATATTGAAAATAATTTTTAGAATGTTTTATCTAATAAAAACTGTTTAAAAGTGCAAATTATGCAGGCTGTTATGCCACAAGACAACAGACCTTTTTTCTTTAGATTTTTTTGAACATGTCATCAGGCATAATTTTAAAATTGCCTTTGTCCATTTATTTTATTGATAGAAATTAGTCAGGCCTGACGAAAAAATGTTGCTGGTAACACTGCTACAAAAGCTAAATATTTTGTTTGGTCTATTGCATTTATATGAGGTGCATGGATCAGAAACAAGGAGATTATGAAAACTTTATTTTTACAATGATTTTACGGGAAGCCATAAATCCCAACCCCTATCTCCACAACATAGAATTTCTAAAATTAAAATCCACTTTTCTTTTTGTATGTGCAAAAAATTTACATTGTAGTTCCTTTAGTTAACTACACAACTACATTGCTAAAAAGTAGAATACTGTAGTTCAACTACCACCAAGCTATTGCAAATTGCATTTAAACTAATTACTAATTCATTACTCCCCAACACTGTTTATTATACACAATGTTTAATTCTTACTTGTTTTAAGTTGTTTAATAAAGAATAAAAAATAATAGTATAAAAGACTAGGGTCTGCTTTTAGCGGTAATGTTATAAATGCTGTAACTGCCTGTATGTTTTTCTTGACATTTAGTTTGTGCAGATGGTTTTGCCAAAACGTTATTCATAGCTGTCACCTACCATATTCATTAAAACAAAATAAGGATTTCTTCAATAATGATTTTGCGTATTTCTTGATTAGCCTATTCAATTTTCATCAGCTATTGCTGTAGAAGGAAATTTGCACAATCAAAGCCTGGTTGGATTATGAATATAAACTTGGTTCCCTTAGGAAGGAAACGAGGTTCAACTTGCCCTTTAGCACATGCACATCTGAATACAAACTATTTAAGGCGAAAACAGGTGTGGAGTTGGTGATAATCCAGGCTCAACTCTGCCCGCATTGATTCAGGTCCACCTCACAGTGTCTCAAACAACGTGGGCCCTCGAGATGCCTTACCTTGTTTCCTTCCTCAGTGAACCAAGGTTATAAACCAAAGTTCCCTTTCAGTCAGACACTTGTTACGACACACTAGGGGATAATACAATTGCGCCGCTAAGCCGGAGAGGTTGAATCCTAAATGTGGCATCCTATGGACATTACAGCAATCCTACTGGATCGATGGCACCGTGTGACCCTAGCTGAGAGTAGTGACAGCAGGGTCATATAAACACTTCACCAAATCTTTGAGGTAAAACCCAGCAAATATTTGCCAGTCAACCCTTTAAATAGTGCCCGGTAAGTTGCTACATCCCTAGTGGACTGATCATGCACTCTGACAGGCAACTTTCACCCTTTGTTGCTATGTTGCTGAGGTAACTCCCATAACCCGATGACAGTATTACCTCAGCAATTTGCTCCAAACTGGTTTTGGCAAGGCAGAAAAAGATTGCTAATAGCATAACCGGGACCCTCGTGTCCGGTCTATATAATGTTCTCAAAAATGCATGGACAACCAAGTATAGGTGAGCAGAAAAGGCTGATGGGATTGAAAATTAAATCCATTTTGATTTCATTTTGTAAAACAACTCAGCTAAAAGATAACTCAGCTAAAAGATGCCTGAACAGATTATTCAGGTGGGCATATCTTTGAGTGTACCTCACAGTATAGTGAAATCAAGTGTTTTGTTAATTTAACAAAGACAGCAATAATTTTTTACTAGGATTACAGAAACACTGTCTAAACATTACTATAGTATTATTATTATTAAACTGGATGTTTCAAATCCTTCTGATTTGCTGAAAGCCATGTAATATGAGAATATATGCCACAGGTATGTTTTCACTGTTCTATTTTTTTCTAATAGCAATAAGACATCTTGGATGTGAGCAGCATACGGCCAATATACCACGACAAATAACTGCGTCCAGACACTCTCTATATTCGCCATTTATCACTCCTTGTGCCTTTATACTGTCATATAATCTCTTTCTGTTTAGGGTTGGTGCTTATGCACACTGCCAATGTTAAAACACTACAGCAATATCGTTTTTTCTGTGTGCCATAAAACCACGATTGATACACAGCCTCCAAAGTTCTATGTGAAGTTTTACCTCCTAAATTTACAAAACTGTGTGCTTAGGTAATTAGGATGCCCTGGTGTGTTTGCCCCGAGGGCCGAAGCAGAAACAGCATTCCCATTGGTGATGCGTTATGCATGGAATTCTCTCTGGAATTGTGCATTGAGGGTTATCCTGGTGTGTGATGTTGGCTATGAAAGACGAGTCATTAAGTAACCATCTAGAATAGTGTTCTTCATTGCAATGCTTGTGGGGCGCAGGTGGCCCCTGGCAGCCTTCTATGCGGCACATGACATGTCCCCCATTATGTTAAGGGTTGGATTATATTGTCTTCAGGCGGTCGTCACTAGACAAAATAATTTGTTTTTAATACATGCAGTCACCTTAGATTTCCTGCAGTAGTGTTTTACTACAATATCTAGAATTTGGTCAAAAGTCCAGAATATGAAGTGTTAGTGTTAGCCAGACTGATTAGGACATAGTATGTTAAACCTTAGATGCAACAGTAGGGAGAGTTTGACAATTATATTTGACATTGAGCATCAACCGTTCCCATGCTATTGTAATCTAAATAAAACATTTACAAGCTTATTTAAATTCATACAAAGTCAATTAATTAGGGTTTCAACAGTTCACTGGAAATGTACAGTATAGGCTGGAAAATGTTTTCTTTTCAAGATGCAGTCATACCAATACAAACTTACCTAATGCCTAATATGTGGGGGGCTGATATGTATTTCATACCTTAGCCAAACGTAGCAGTTATTGTACTTGGTGCAGTTACTGTACCAAGAGCATTGTATTTAGATTTACATGGGCTACATATAGACTCTGACAGTTATTGTGGTAATTTGTGTGCCGACATTTAAGGGCTGTGACACTCTGGTCTAATGGACTGATTATGCAATTAAATTGTAATCAATTATTTTAAGTTTGACAGCAGTAATATATAGAATACAGTACAGGATATACCATTAAATTTTAAATAAGGATTATACTTTAACAGAATTTCTAAGCCATTTTTTATTGACATGCTCTCCTTCATGCGTGTTTGTTGATCACCTTGGTCAATCAAAGAGGCAACGGTGTTGTTGTAGTCCAGTCAAAAAGCCTCACACAAATTGTCATTTCATTAACGTTATATGCACATCAATTCTCCGGATATTTGCGAAGAAAATACTTGTTATATAATAAAATCTTGCCCAATGCCCATCCCTATGTAGAACAGTGTTTGACATGGGGCTGAGCTCTTTAGGGCCCTACAGGCACCTTTTAAGGAACAGCTTTTTGAGCAAACACGTACAGTAGGCAACTGTCTCATCTATGAAGAAGCCTAGAGGCCCCGATTGACAAACAGTGGTTGA